>JANPWX010018518.1:137443-193896 GCA_024734555.1 Trochalopteron elliotii | reverse complement strand
GGGAAGGGAAGGGAAGGGAAGGGAAGGGAAGGACAAGAAAAACAACACACTGAATTGTGGGGAAAAAAAGTGTGGAGACAGGAAATGACAGAGAAAGCTGGGGCTGATTTAGCTCTGTGTGTGCTGTACATTATGGACACTAAGGAGTTCCCCCTTCCTTTGGGACCCCTCCTCAGCAATCTGCCATGGAACAAGACTCACGCCCTTATCTGATCCCCCAAATGAGTGACAGTCACCCTGCAGGCAGGCCTGAGGCACAGGAGTGACATCTGAGGGTTACAAAGCATTGTCCATGTCCTAGGGTGACTATGTATCCCCAAATCGTCTGTTCTGTGTTCTGTACCTTTAAGACTAGTTCTGAGAGTGAGCAAAAAAAGAAGAAGCGCGCAGTTTGTTTTGAGAAACAAACTCACTCCTCTGAATCTGCTCTCGTCCTTGGGACTGTGTGGTTTTTTTTTTTTTCCTTCGTCGGATGCACGGAGGGCAGCCAGAGAGAGTTTTTTTTTTCCCTTTGTTAGTCTAGCTAGCTGAGGCAAAGAAGCTTTCCTGGACTGTTGTTTTTTTTTTTTTTTTATTTTTTTTTTTTTTTCTTTGGGACTGTTTAAATCTGCTCTGGACTGAAAAACCCAGAGGAGCACCGAGATCTTGCACCCGTGGCCCACCGGGCCGGGACTCGGCATCTTCCAGCACTGAAGGGACTGATAAACAGACTCCTGACACGGACTCTCAGTTTTGCCATCTCTTTTCGGAGCAGCGAGAAGTTTTATTGTTTCATATTATTATTATTGTTATTATTATTATTCATTCTTTATGCTTGTGGGCATTTTGTTTGTTAAATAAATAAAGCTTTTTTCCACTCTATCTCTGAGGGAATTATTTCCCCAAACCGGCTGGGGGGAGGGGCTGTTTGGATTTGCTTTTCAGAGGAACCCCATTCGGAGATTTCCTCCCAAATTTGCCCTAAACCAGGACATACAATAAATTTGGTGCCCAACGTGGGGCTCGAGAAAGTAGAAAAAACTTGTATTGATTATTGAGTACATTTTAGTTGTTTTTTGTGTGGAGATAAAGTAGCCATGTTGCCCCTTGAATCCCTAATGTCTATTGGAATAGAGTCCTTGCTGTATTTCTGTTCCCTAGGTTTCTTTGAAGTTCTAATACCTTTCTGGTCCCTAGACTTGTTTTCTTATCCAGAATTAGCTCCAATGTTGTCCCTAACACATAGCTTTTACACTACAGGTGCACGATTTAGGATTGCTATTTTGTTGGGTTTAGTGATCATGATTTATAGGAAGTTTATGAAAGTACTGGAGTTTGTGGCAGGTACGTTTGGTTTATGGTTTCTTCGTCCTACCATGCGTCCTAGTTCCAGCAGCATGTTTTGGAAATTTATGAATAATTGCACCCACTTTGTTAGAAGAAGAACAAAAGATGAAGCTTTTCAGTCTTTCCTGTCCCTCGTATCTTTTGAATCGGTCACATCACTTTTGGAGAATATGCAGTGTCCCCTGAATGTTAAAGATACCATCTTCCTGGTATTTCATCTAGTGAGCTTCCTCTATATAGTTTGCAGCTTGTCTAGAATGAGGGCTGAGATTTCTCGAAGGACTAATAAAACCCCTGACCCAAGAGTTGACCCAGGCGTAAGAAATCTTGAATAGTGTGGAAAATGAGAAAATATGGGCCAGCTCCTGAAAGAGTTTTCTGACCCTGTAGTCTAGGACTTTCCACGTGAACAAATTCAGAATCCAGCCAAAGTGGAGAAATACCTGAAAAAGAAATACCATGATGCCTCTAAAGGGGAAAAGATCATTGCAGTAAGCTGGGCTCTGGCATATGCTTATCGCACCCTGCTAGATAATGTAGGGCAGCCGACAGAGACAGGGAGGCAGGGATGCAAATCAACAGTTACTATTCCAGTCACTCAAGCTGCAGCTAATATCCCAAGCTCCGGGCCAGTAGCTGAACTAAACAATAAACCTCAACCAATGGCTGTTGCTGCTAATACAAGAAGCGGAAAGTGTAAAAGCAAGACCGATCGCAAAGTAAAAAATAATAATGATGATCCAAGAGAAGAACCTTCACCAAAATCAGAAGCCACATCGAGGAGTACAGATTCTGGAGCCAATATTGATACCTTTTCCCTAAAAAACCTTCGAGGCCTAAAAAAAACTACAGGCGACAACCTGATGAATCTATAATTAGTTAGTTAGTCCGCCTTTGGCATGCTGCAGAGGAAGCTACCATTCTGGATGGCACTGAAGCAAAGCATTTGAGATCTCTGTCACATGATCCTGTCATTGACCAAAGCATGATGAAGGACGCTAGCCCTCACAGTCTCTGGGAACGAATCCTAGAAAGTGTAGCACAAAGATACCTGTGTGCAAATGACCTCTATCTGCAGCAGACACAGTGGAAGACCATAGAACAGGGGATCCAACGTCTGAGAGAGATAGCTGTAGCAGAGCTCATTTTTTCAGATGACGTAACAACTAAAAATCCAAACCTGGTACCATGTACACCTGTCATGTGGAAGAAACTTGTGCGACTTGGGCCACCTGAATACGCTTCTGCTCTAGCAATAATGAAGCGAGATGAGACATATGAGACTGTGCTCAATATGGCGAAGAAGCTGCGAGCATATGCAGATGCTGTACATAGCCCAACACATGCCAGAATTGCAGCTGTAGAAACACGTCTACAGAAACTAGAAGATAAGATAGAGGAGAATCACAAAAAACTCAGGGAGGAGATTAGAGAGGACCTCTTCCAAATTTCAGCAGTACAGATCAGAGGTGTTGGTACCCAACAAAAACATTCCCCAGATAAAGAAAGAGAGTACACTCGACGAGCTGAGCTGTGGTTCTTCCTGCGTGATTGCGGAGAAAACATGAAGAGGTGGAATAGAAAATCTACTGCTGCTTTGGCACAACGAGTATATGAGCTGAAAGAAAGCAAGACCCAGAGAGGAGGTTCCACCAAAAGAGAAGCAGCTCCAATTGCCCGTAAGCAAACTGCCAGATATGATGATGATATGTCTGACTCCCTTGAAAGAACCTCTAAGACATACGCTCAAAGAAAAAAAAAAAACCAAGACTAGAAGGGCCCTGCCTCTAGCCAAGTAGAAGCTAGGAAAAATCGTGTTTTTTAGAATGTGTAAATTCGTTGGCCTGGCACATCTGAACCACAAGAATACAAAGCCTTGGTCAATACTGGTGCACAGTGCACATTAATTCCATCAACACATGTAAAGGCAGAATCTGTTTCTATTGCTGGTGTGACCGAGAAATCACAAGACTATACGTTGGTAGAGGCAAAGGTGAGCCTGACTAGAAATAAGTAGAAGAAACACCTTATTGCAACTGGCCCAAAGGCCCCATGCATTTTAAGCATAGACTGCCTTCGGAGTGAGTATTTCAAAGACCCTAAGAGACTCAAATAGGCATTTAAGATAGCAGCTGTAGTGATGGAGAGCATCCAGCAATTGAACACCTTGCCTGGACTGTCCGAGAATCCATTGAGAGTAGGACTTCTGAAAGAGGAAAAGCAACAAGTACCAATTGCCACATCAATAGTGCACCGCCGACAGTATAGAACAACTCGAAATGCCGTGATCCCCATTCATAAAATGATCCGTGAGCTAGAGAGTCAAGGAGTAGTCAGCAAAACCCACTCACCCTTCAACAACCCCATCTGGCCTGTGCGAAAATCTGAAAGAGAATGGAAACTGACTGTGGACTATCGTGCATTGAATGAAGTGACTCCACCGCTGAGCGCTGCTGTGCCAGACATGTAAGAGCTCCAGTACAAGCTGGAGTCCAAGGCAGCAAGGTAGTATGCCACTATTGACATTGCCAATGCATTTTTCTCCATTCCTCTAGCAGCAGAGTGCAGGCCTCAGTTTGCCTTCACATAGAGGGGAGTGCAATACACCTAGAACCGACTGCCCCAGGGGTGGAAGCACAGTCCTACCATCTGCCATAGACTGATCCAAGCTGCACTAGAAAAGAGTGAAGCTCCAAAACATCTGCAGTACATCGATGACATCATTGTGTAGGGAAATACTGCAGCTGAAGTGTTTGAGAAAAAAGAAAAGATCATCCAGATTCTGCTGAAAGCTAGATTCGCTATCAAGAAAAACAAAGTTAAGAGACCTGCTCGAGAAATCCAATTCCTAGGAATTAAGTGGGAAAATGAACGGCGTCAAATTCCTACTGATGTCATCAACAAGATCACAGCAATGTCTCCACCTACCAACAAAAAGAAAACACAAGCTTTCCTAGGTGCCATAGGTTTTTAAAAAATGCATATCCATAAGTACAGCCAAATTGTGAATCCTCTCTACCTGGGTACCCGCAAAAAAAACACTTTCCACTGGGGCCCTAAACAGCAACACGCCTTTGCCCAAATCAAGCAAGAGATTGCCCATGCAGTGGCCCTTGGCCCAGTCAGGACAAGACCAAATGTGAAGAACGTGCTCTACTCTGCAGCTGGGAGCCATGGTCTGTCCTGGAGTCTTTGGCAGAAAGTGCCTAGAGAGACTCGAGAACAACCGCTGGAATTCTGGAGTCGAAGCTACAGAGGGTCTGAGGCCAATTATACTCCCACAGAGAAGGAAATTTTAGCAGCCTATGAAGAAGTCCAAGCTGCCTCAGAAGTAATAGGCACTAAAACACAACTCCTCCTGGCACCCCGACTACCAGTGCTAGAGTAAATGTTTAAAGCAGAAGTTCCGTCTACCCACCATGCCACCAATGCTACATAAAGTAAGTAAATTGCTGTCATCACACAGCGCGCCCGTATTGGAAAACTGAATCGCCCTGAGATTTTGGAGATAATTACAAATTAGCCTGAAAGTAAAGACTTTAGTCTCACAGATGAAGAAGAGCAAAAAGCAGTGACACGTGCTGAAGAAGCTCCACCATACAACCAACTGCCAGCAGAAGAAACACCCTACGCTCTTTTCACTGACGGTTCCTGTCGCATAGTGGGAATGAACCGAAAGTGGAAAGCAGCTGTGTGGAGCCCCACACGACAAGTCGCTGAGGCCACAGAAAGAAATAGTAGATCGAGCCAACTTGCTGAACTCAAAGCTGTTCAGTTAGCCCTAGACATTGCTGAGAGAAAGAAGTAGCCAAAGCTCTACCTCTATACTGATTCATAGATAGTAGCCAATGCTTTATAGGGATAGTTAAAGAAGTAGAAAAAAGCTAACTGGCAGCGTAGAGGAAAACCAATTTAGGCTGCCAAAGAGTGGAAAGACATTGCCACTCAAATAGAGAAGCTACCTATAAAAATCCGTCATGTAGATGCCCATGTCCCCAAAAGTAGAGCTGATGAAAAGCACAAAAACAATGAGCAAGTAAATCAGGCTGCAAAGATAGAAGTGTCAAAAATAGACTTAAATTGGCAACACAAAAGAAAATTATTCCTAGCTCGATGAGCTCATAATGCCTCAGGTCATCAGGGCAGAGATGCCACCTATAAGTGGGCACGAAACCAAAGGGTAAATCTCACCATAAACAGTATTTCTCAAGTTATTCATGACTGTGACACATGTGCTGCAATCAAGCAAGCCAAGCAAGTGAAACCCCTATGGTAGAGTGGACAGTAGTCCAAATACAAGTATGGGAAAGCCTGGCAAATTGATTATATCACATTACCCCAGACACGTCAAAGTAAGCGCTACGTGCTCACAATAGTAAAAGCCACCACGGGGTGGCTAGAAACCTACCCTGTGCCTCATGCTACAGCCCGTAACACCATTCTAAGCCTTGAAAAGCAAGTTCTCTAGAGGCATGGTACCCCTGAGTAGATTGAGTCAGACAACGGAACTCATTTCAAGAACAGCCTTATCAATACCTAGGCTAAAGAACATGGCATTGAGTGAATGTACCATATCCCCTACCATACACCAGCTGCTAAGAAAGTGAAAAAATTCAATGGACTGTTAAAGACCACCTTGAGAGCATTGGGTGGGGAATCTTTCAAGAACTGAGAACAGCATCTGGCAAAAGCCACATAGTTAATTAACACCCGAAGTTCCACCAACAGAGCAGGCCCTGCCCAATCTGAGCTCCTGCATACAGTAGATGGAAATAAAGTCCCTGTAGTACATGCAAGAAGTTTGCTAAGAAAGACAGTTTAGATCAAATCCACCTCAAGTACAGACAAACCCATCCGTAGAATTGTCTTCGCTCCGAGACCAAGTTGTACATAGTAGATAATGCAGAAAGATAGAACAACACGATGTGTACCTCAGAGAGATCTGATTGTTAAATGAAAACCATGTGTACATATCCCTTTTTGTTGAATGTCACTGCCATTGTCTGTATATAGCTGTATATTGTTTTTATATAGATATATGCATGCATAATGTGTGTTTGTAGAGTTAAAATTCAATTAGTTTTGATAAGTTGACGATATGGTGATAAGGAGTGGAATGTCCTAGGGTGACTGTGTATCCCCAAATCGTCTGTTCTGTGTTCTGTACCTTTAAGACTAGTTCTGAGAGTGAGCAAAAAAAGAAGAAGCGCGCAGTTTGTTTTGAGAAACAAACTCACTCCTCTGAATCTGCTCTCGTCCTTGGGACTGTGTGGTTTTTTTTTTTTTCCTTCGTCGGATGCACAAAAGGCAGCCAGAAAGAGTTTTTTTTTCCCTTTGTTAGTCTAGCTAGCTGAAGCAAAGAAGCTTTCCTAGACTGTATTTTTTTTTTTTATTATTTTATTTTTTTTTTCTTTGGGACTGTTTAAATCTGCTCTGGACTAAAAAACCCAGAGAAGCACCGAAATCTTGCACCCGTGGCCCACCGGGCCGGGACTCGGCATCTTCCAACACTGAAGAGACTGATAAACAAACTCCTGACACGGACTCTCAGTTTTGCCATCTCTTTTCGGAGCAGCGAGAAGTTTTATTGTTTCATATTATTATTATTGTTATTATTATTATTCATTCTTTATGCTTGTGGGCATTTTGTTTGTTAAATAAATAAAGCTTTTTTCCACTCTATCTCTGAGAGAATTATTTCCCCAGACCGGCTGGGGGGAGGGGCTGTTTGGATTTGCTTTTCAGAGGAACCCCATTCAGAGATTTCCTCCCAAATTTGCCCTAAACCAAGACAGTCCAGTAACAGGGAAAGGATAACAACTGTCAAGGGTTTTTTGGTGTTGTTTTTATGTAAAAGGTGTAATTACACAAAAGTCCTTTTCCCCCTCAGTAAGCTCTGCACCAGGCAGAGCCTGCCTTGCTTTTAATAAGTTCTTTTCTGGCTTTGATCAAAGGAAAAGAAAACTGACAGAGCAAATTGGCAGAGAGCTGGCAGAATTATTGATAAGATGAACAGTTTCTTTAAGACAGCACAGTGTGATTCCATGATTTTATAGATTCTTACACATAAATAATTACTGTTTTCACAGAATCACAGAATTGTTAAGGTTGGAAGGGACCTCTGGAGATCACCCAGTCCAAGGCAGGGTCACCTGGAGCAGGTGACACAGGAAGGTGGCCAGGTGGGTTTGGGATGTCTCCAGAGAGGCAGCTGTTCCAGGGCCCTGCCCTCTCCATGGTGTGGGTTTGCAAGATTTCCATGTTTTAGAAAAGGTTTTGTTATAAGTTAGTATAGCTCTAGTTACCGCATAAGGGCCCCTTGTCTTGGAGTTTTCTCTTATCAGAAGTTGATAAGAGTTTCTGTGCCTCTCTGGTCTTTGCCCAGAGACTGTTTCCTATTGGTCCTTTCCCCATGATGCTCCTTGCCCATCCTTTCCTTCTTCCCCTGTCCATCATTAAGTTACTATCTTCAAGGTCCAGAACTTTCGAAGAGATTTGAACAGCAGTTGGCAGATTCCCCTGAGACCCCTCCCCAAATTACCTTGATTTGTTAGTAGTTAGGTAATTCAGTTGGCATGTATTACTTTGCTTTGTTTAATTGGTTTGTAGTTTGTACCCACCCCTTGAGCCTGTCCTGGACAAAACCCCCCTGTAGCCTTTGTCCGAGGTCTCTCCTGAGGCATCGGGCAGGAGGTAAGGGGTTCCCCTGTGACCCCCCAATAAACCTCTGTTCCTCCCGACCCTCTGAGAGTCCCCTCTTTCATTTACACCACGGCCGTGACAGCAAAAGTCCAGGGGCTGCTGAGCCAAGACCCGCAGATCGATCCTGTTGTGGCGTGTCGGAGCTGCCGGGTGGTCTAGCCGAATACCGGGCTGACCAAAGAGACACGCACTCCAACACCATGGTAAGTTCTTCCTCGTGTTGAGGTGGAACTTGTGTTTTAGTTTCTGGCCATTTCTCCTTGTCCAGTCCCTGGGCACCACCCTCTGACACCTCTTGGAGATATTTGTAGGGATTAATGAAATCACCTCTCATTATTGTCCAGCCTAACCAGGCCCAGCTCTCACCAAAGGGTGACCCTGAACCACCAGCAAATAGAAAGTACATCTATCAGAAGAGGGGGAGTTCTAAAAACATCTAAATGAAGATATTAAAATTATTCAGACAAGAGTGGAAATGTCTCTCACATCCTTTACTATATTCTTTTCTTCTCAATCGTAATAAATGTAATAAGTGGGAGAACAAAGAATGACAGAATCTTCCATGCTTCATTATCATATCAAATGTTTTATCATAGCCACTGGCAAGATCATTTTATGAAGAACAAGTCCTGGAACCATTATTTTTTTTTCTTCACAATTACTGGGGTAATGAATGGCACAGCATAGTTCTAAATCAGAGTGATCTGTAGTGTGGGGACAGCAGAATCCTCATGGATTGTGAGCACAGCAGAGTGAAATTGTTCTTTTCCAAGCATCTCTCATTACAAAGGAATGGTTACCTGTGAGCATCAGGATGGAAAATCTGGCCAGTGTTGTTCAGGGTTTAATCTACTTAGGGGCTGACTGCAGCAGATGCAGACAGAAGTCCTTCCCTTAACAAGCATTCCCTGGGAGCATCTGTCAGAACAGGAAAACAAGTGGTTATTCAGGAAGATTTATAGTCAGCAGTCACATGATGCCTTAAGTTTTAGTTTTCATGTTTGCAGATTCTGTGCTGCCTAGGGATGTAGTTCTGAGCCTCATATTAAGTGGCAGTAAGCTCTCTTCACAGAGTAGGTAGACAAAACAGATCCTTTTCCTGCGGAAAACCAAGGACACCTTTCAGGCCTGAAAGCATAAACAATGGTGGACTGAAAGGAGGAACAAAAAGTGTGAGACCTCGTGACCGGGATGCCATTTTTTTGGGGTTTTTTTGTGACTATTCTTGGTCCAGCCAGGGCACAGCCTTTGTCGGGCTCCTCTCCTGCCCAGGCTGGATCCTGGAGGCCTTTCAATAAATACATACTTTATTCTCTAGCTCTGTCCAGTCTCTGTTTCAGGTCAGCCTTCCAAGGCATCAACATAACACCCAACAGGAAATAATCACTTATGCAGTGCAACAACTGAGCGGGGAATTAAGAGGGGCTGCATAATTGACCAGCAGCAATATCTGAAATAACACTGCTTGGGAAAAGATTAATTTGGCCTCATGCAGCAGGGCAGGACTCAGCCCTACAGGCAGCAGGAAGGTGTTATATTACATCCAGGTCTGCAGGTTGGACTGAGGGTGCTGAGGGATCTGGTTAGCCACTACCGGAGGCAGAATATCAAACATTTATCTGCACCTATTTGCTTCCTAATGAGGGGCTAATTCAATTTTCCAACAATGGGAGAGTGTGGCAGTGAGCAGGAGATGAGCAGAGGGTCCCTGGGCTGGGGGGTGTTACTGTGACAGAAACTGTTCCCTTAGCAGGATTAGGGTTTGGACACTTCTCAGTGCATTGGCAGACTTTGGATGATGCCCTATATATTTATTTAAACATAAATTTCAAGTTCTGGCCTTCCTTTCAAAGGGCTAAGGTGGACTGACTTAGTCTCAGTGTAGGATATGAAATTATTTTTTGCTGTTTCCATAATACCCTCATGGTTTGTCCCTTTTCTGTTTGAATCTCACCATATGACTAGTTCAGATAAGCAAAATTTCCTCCCTCTTTGGGATGATAACCACAACCCTGAAAGTTAAGCTATAAAACACTTTGCTTCCCAGTCTAATAGGGGACTGCTGCAAGATTTTATTATCTTAAAATGATGAAACTTGACTAAAAGGACAAGTTTCAGCTGCTGAAATAAATTAAGCTTCATCTAAGCCCTAGTGAATTTTTTAAAAAAGCAAGTTGCATTGGACATGTTTCCTACTTGAAAATGAAAACCAAATATATAACAACTGAAAAATGTGAACTTTTCTTAAGAAAGAAACCGTTCAAAATTGTATGGTAACTTTGTGTATGAGCTCATACCTTCCTTCATCTGCTATCACCCCATGGCTGTGACCTGACATTGCACTTGTAAGAAACAATAATTATAAAAATTTTATTTGCAATGAAGCTGAATGTGAAAGTGGAATAAATCAGAATTTTCTTTAATGACATCTCTTTAATATCTGATAAGTTTTTAGGTAACACTATATGATACCAAATGATTCCCATGTTGTATTCTGGCATTTTAATTTTGTGTCAAATAATTTATTCTTTTATTTGTGACAAAAACTTCAAAACAGAAACACTAACTGCACTTGTGAATGTCATGGAAACTATAAATTAAATTAAAATTTTTGTCTAAGAATGTAATTGTGCAGTTTTTTATATATTTTAATATCAGTATTAATATTAACAACAGCAGATGTCTCAGCTAATAAATCTGAAGTTCTGGAGAAGCAGATTTTCAAGAACTGCTGCACTGTGCTTCAGAATCAAGTTTTTCAGTAACCACAGCAGTTTCTGCTTTGAAATCATCAGACCCTCTTGAAAATCAGAGATAGAACAATAAAAAAAGTATTCACAAGTTTTTCACTCTAAAAAGTAAAGAGGAAGAAAGTATTTCTCCAACATATATTTTGCTGGATTATTTATCCATTGTTGATCTCCACTTTCTATGATTTATTTACTAGTCCATGTTCATTCTGCCCTGTACTGGACAATGCTATAGGGTCCAGTGCTCTGTAGAGCTTCCTTGGTGCCTTTAACAGATATAACCAAAATCCAAATCCTTGTTTCATACTATTTAATTTTTTTTAATTGAACAGAAGGACCAAAGATTACTTTAACTGTTTGAACTCTTAATTAGTAACAAAACTGTGTGTTCTGTTATTACCATGTATTTAGAGAAGAAAGTAAATGCATTTACCTATGTTTAGTTGTTTTGGATTGATTTCTTTTAGGTTAATTCCAGTTTACTTTCGCTGTGGCCTGAGTAATTGTCAGCCATCTCTTGATACAGAGTAAATTCAGAGGAATGAAGGTTTTTTCCTTGGCAGTAATCCAGCTCAGAAGTGCAGGCATCTTCTGAGTAATTTTAAATTTGCTACTGAAACCAGTTACTACACCTGTACATGTTCAAGTATCCACTCTCTTGTAATTTAATCAATGTATTCAGTTGTTTCCTCCAAAAAGGAACCAATACTTGCTGAGAATGTGTTTTCAGCATAGAAGGTGCTGAATTTTGAGGAATTTATTTCTTAGTGGACTGAAAATTTCTTGCCATTTTATTTCTCAAGCCATTTTTGCCTCCTTTGGTCTAGAACTCCAAACAAACAAAATGATTAACGTAAAGCTCTGGAACATGTTTCCAACATCCCTGTTTTCCCAGAAGAGAATAATACCCCCAGTGTACCATTTACCTGCTTTTCCACCATGAAGAACCCAGCATTTTCTTGAATTAGGACTTCCTGCTATTTCCATGATCCTTGGCTTACTTTGCTTCCAGATGGCAATTTCTGTTATCAGCTTTAACTGCTCAAAAAAATTGCTTCTCTTGCTGATGCAGGTTCTCTTTTCTGACACAAAATGAAGCCTGAGCAAGAGGGATAATTTTGGCAAAGGGGTGTGGGAAGAAATAGGAAAAAAAATACAGCCTATTTCTAAAGAACAAGTAGAGTTACCTTTTAAATTTTCTCCTTTTCCCAGGATTCCACTAGAGAAAATTCTGTAGGCACAAAAAGACCTGCCTGCATTTTTAAAAGATTTTTCTGCATTATCCTTAATATCAGCAGTATAATTCATCCCCTTCCACTGGGAAAATACTATTCAAAAAGAACTCACTTGTAACAGGATTTTATTCCTCTAGTTCATTGATTACCAGTGATTTTTTACTTGTGACTTCTAAGACTATTTTGCATTAGGGATATTAAAATTTCCTTTCTACACTAAAGTGAAGTTGATAATTTTGTCACCATTTTTTTTTTGAGGTTCTAACATAATTTTTAAAATCAGTGAAAAAAAATAATTAATTAATGATTGTAGGATGACCACTTATACCAAGGAGCTTGACTGGGTGGTGTGAGATGAATGAAACAAGGACAGAAAACAAAGAATGTGGGCACTGGATTGAAATAATCATTGAAAGACATCGATCAAGTTTGTTTCCTTGATATTACTCAATAATTTTCCTGATTTGCATTGGTAGAAGCTGAGACATGCGATCAAAGGCTGCTCTGCAGCTGGGGGGCTGTCATGCTGATCATTATTGAAGGTTTTGGGCCTCAGTGCCTCCTTGGGTTCCTGTGCACATTCCAAATTGAATTCCAGCCGTGCTGCTCCCTCTGGGAAGGACAGACAGACGTGCACACTCTGGATTGGGTCAATACCTCAGTCTGTGCATCACCGCCACCAACAAGGCTGAGCTGCACAGAGGGAGAAGAGTGTTCCAAAACACAGCACAGATCTTAACAGAAACACTCTGATCCAAAAAATCCCACTCAAGTATTCAATACTTTCCTCAGCATTTTAGAACTAAGTCGTTCTACAAAACCAGAAAAATATAAATTCGTTGTAAGTGTTGTATGAAAAATTTGCAGTCATATCAAGCATGTGAAATCAAAGAAATGAGAAAATCTGCTTTGGATACAGTGTAAAAGTGATTGTTGTGGTTTTGGTTCGTTCATCCAAGTCACGGCACCATTTATGTGGTGGTTTCATGTTTGCCAAATTTTGTTTGCTAACTGGGAGATAGGATTTTGGGAGAAAAAGGTGAAACAGGCTCAACATAAAAGTAAAACAGATAGATTTTATTAACATACACTAAGGAAAAAAAAAAAAGAAAGGAAAATGAAACTTTCAAACACCTTCTCCCGACCATAAACTGTTCACTTTCCCACTCAACACAGAGAGAAAACTATGATTTTCAGTCAGTTGCAACCATTTAAACACAATCCTGCATCACTTTGGGAGAGGAGTCTCTCTAGAGTTTATGGAGATACATGCCACAAGAAAAGGTTTGGTGGCTCTCAGTGTCACAAATCTGCAACCGCCTGGAATTTTGCAGATTCTGTGCAGTCCCACCCATTTAACAGTTTCCCAAGCTGCTTATGGGCCTCTGCATGTTTGGGGGACCATTTTAAGAATGCTTCTAGTATAAAACAAGGGTTCCTTTTTCTATCTCTAAAA
The DNA here is from genome assembly GCA_024734555.1 of Trochalopteron elliotii. NCBI lineage: Eukaryota > Metazoa > Chordata > Aves > Passeriformes > Leiothrichidae > Trochalopteron > Trochalopteron elliotii. The sequence continues at coordinate 180,427 of JANPWX010018518.1, read as the reverse complement.
TTGTCTCTATCTCAAAAGAAATAGAGACCTCCTTTTATGCCCAGGAGCCGGGGCATCAAAATCACTTCCTCTCTAGAATCATCTTCGTCTCAAAGGCTGAGATCTCCTTATTTTTATCCCAGGAGCCAGGGACTTACTCTATTCAAAATTCTCAATTAAATCTCATTTATATCAGTACACACAACCCTTCAGCTAGAACTTGCATTCCCCCAAACAGCATTATGATATTACAAGAAATAGTCCGTTTCTCCATAGTTCACATCTAGAGAAGTCCAGTCAAAAATGCCCACTTCCTCCATCCCTTCTTCCAATAGTCTTTATCAGTTCTTTTGCTGACTTCATTTCATGCTGTGTCTATGTTTTAAATCACTTTGTCTTCCATGGAGGAAGGAAAGGGTTCATGTCTTTGCCCAGAGTCTTTCTTTCCTCTCCAGTTGATTCCCAGAACTTCAAGGCTGCACAGGTGATGGTGGGGGGCATGCTCAGGAATGCTGATGGATGACCGTCCCCCACCCCATGTCAGATCCAAAGCAACTCAAATTTGGATCAGCTCCCTGGAGCTCCAGAGAAAGATTTTTAAGATTCTCTCCTCCCTCGGACCAGAGGTTCTGGCAGCCAAGCCAAGAGCACGGCCGCCGTGGCTCCTTGCGCAAGGCCAGCACTGCTGATCTGAAATCCTCCTCCTCTCTCCATGGGCAGGAGCCGGGGGAGAGAGGGGACATAGCCAGCCCAGGCAGCTCTCCCACAGGTAGTGCCACCCCCCCCGGAGGCCTGGCCGTGCCTGGCCCCAGGGGGCCTAGCCCGAAGAACCTCTGACTTATGAAGTGATGTTAACTCCTTGTCAGCCGGAAGAGGAAAAAGGGCTGAGTCACCTGCGACCTTTGATTTAAGCCTGGGCTCTCCAGAGGCGTGGACAACACTCCTATTCATCAGCCAAGCTGTCAGTCCATGCTATAACTTCCTTAGGAAAAAAAACCAAACCCTCACATTCAGGCTAAACCACCACAGCACACTTAAAACAATATAAAAATCTTATTAAATAGCTAAATCTGGAAGCATCTCATCAATCTTATATTGTCTTAGCATTGGAATTAGAATTCCATATAAACTGAGTACCTTAAAACTGCTTTGCAGTTGAGTTGAAACAATACTATAAATACTTGGGGGCTTTTAGAACAGGAGGTTTTCCAGTCCAGGATCTCAGACTCTGCACATTCAGATCCCTCAAATAAAGTAAATTTACTTGATTCTGTTTGCAGTTTCTGAAAACATAAAGTAAACTTGGTAAGACCTATTTATATAACATCAAACCAATATATACCTATCTAACTGTCCCAAAATGAATACGGCCATTCCAAGCCACTACACTTAAATTGGATGTATTTGTCAATTATTGAAAAATTCACATTCTTTGAGAAGGATTTACTGTGTTGAATGATCAAATATTATTAATGCGTACATGGCATATTGTCTTGGTTTAGGGCAAATTTGGGAGGAAACCTCTGAATGGGGTTCCTCTGGGAACCAAACCCAAATGGCCCCTCCTCCCAGCTGGTCTGGGAAAAAAACTTCCTCGGAGAAAAGTGGAAAAAACTATTTATTGAACAAACAAAATGCCCACAAGCATAAAGAATGAATAATATGAAACAACAAAACCTCTTGCCGCTCCGAAGAGAGATGGCAAAACTGAGAGAAGTTCTTGCTGTGAGTTAGCTCAGCTCCCTCAGTCTCTTATCAGTCCCAGTCCCTTCGGAGCTGGAAAAATGCTGAGGTACAGACCCCGGTGGGCCGCAGGTGAGAGATCCTGGTGTCTCTCTGGGTTTTTTAGTCTAGGACAGGTTGACACGATTCCAAGGGAAAAAAAAAGAAAACAAAAAAGTTCAGGAAGCTTCTTTGCCTCAGCTAGCTAGACTAACTAAAAGCAAAAAAACCCCTCTGATCGCTGTCCGTGCATCCGACGAACACACAGAGTCCAGAGAAAAAGCATGTGTAGGAGTGAACACTTTTTCAAAACAAACTGTGCGCGTCTTCTTTCCCTGCTTCACTCTCAGAATCAGTCTTAAAGGTACAGTACACAACATACAGCACACACAGAACAGATGATTGGGGATACAAGCATCAGTCACCCTAGGACACATATATCAAATCTTTATAACATATGTCTGCAATAATATGCTTTGTATGGCAAAGCTTAGACTGCAAATGCAACTACCTTTCCAAATTATGGTTTTCCGACTCTTCTGCATTTTTAACATTCATAATTTCAATTTTTTTTTTATAAATCGCTGGTTTAAGTGTTCTGTTACTTCCTTCAAAGCTTTCTCTTATCAAGCACCTGCATGCAGGATAGAACAGCAAAAGTCTGGCAGTGCCTGAGTGAGGGCCCATCAGGAGAGAACTATTGTGGTGCTAAACATATGTTTTGTATCTTTGCACATTAATGGGTATTCTAAAAGTTATCTGGATTAAGCGCCATCAAAGTTAACAGCCTCTTTTTATAAGACTTTTTCTTTTTCATTTTAAGATGTTTTTAGAATAATAAACTCGGTGCCTGGTGGGCTGAAAGCAGGCTGCCATTTAACATATTTAATGACCATCTGGAGATTTTGTTTTTTAATTCGAATTTTTATTTTGTATTTTCTCTTAAGCACTACTTACTTTTTTTAGAAAAAAAGAAAAATCTCATTTTTCCTTTCCAGTTTGGAAGCACTATGAGGTGCTAAACACAAAGGCCTTGTCTCTACTTCTTTATCACTTCTTATCTCTTGTCCTTTGGTTATTATCAGTTGGTTTATTATTATCTATCAGGTCATGCTCCTTCATGCCCAGGGTAACCTCAGGGTGGGCACACCAAGCATCACCCACAAGGCTTAGCTGGTAAATGAACTTTTCGTGTTAATCACATGGGGGTGTTGTGTGTTTCAGTCAGATTCTTTCTAGCTATGAAATATAAAGAAGTCCTTAGATATGGCCTGGCTTTGGTCCTCTCTGTTAACGGCTTGTCTGCACTGCAAGTATTAACTGATAATAATGGGATTATTTTCTTCTGCAGAGAAACACAGATGCAGGGGGAGGACAACGTGGTCATCCCATTGTAGCTGTACTGGGGACTGGCATCAGCTCAGAAAACACTGCTCTGTTCCTTGCTGGCTGGTTTAAATGTTGTCTTCATTAATAAAAAATTCAAACTAGATATTATGATGTATGTTACCTGGAAATGAATGGTTGATATCCTTAAATTAGTAGTGCTATGTTGTTAATATTTATTTTAGAATTTCATGCTATGCTGTTGCAAAGTGGGAACTGCATAGCCTGGTAACGTTTAAAAGTAGAAAATACAATAATAAATGCTGCTGAATATGTGCAAAAATGCTAAAATAGGACTGTCAAGACATTTTTCTATCTATACAGTTTTCTATAAATTTCTCGTTTTGCTGTATATGCTTGGCATATAAAACTTATTCAAAAGAAAATTTTTGGCAAACTCTCCTAGATCTATTTCAACATTTTAATTGCTGTTTACCTGGTTATTCTTTATTGTGTTTGGGGGGGAATTACAATAACAGGCATCCTTCTGAGAACACCTGCCAGGAAGGAATGTATAACTGTATAATAATAGGTGGGAATTTAGCACCATTTCTACATTGACATATGGCATTTTAGGTAAAAAATAGACAGGGAGATAGAAACATAAACAACTTGGAAGTAATGCTGTTAGGATAAAACAAACAAAGATATTCAAAGTAATCTGGGGCTAAAGTGACATGTAAATGACAAAGTGGAATGTCCAAAACAGCTTCCCAGAGATCTGAAGGACAGCATTTGACACCCAGCCAACACATGAATAAAAGATTAAATGCATTTGTACAATTGCTTGTGCAGTCAAGAATGAAGCTTTCTTTTGGAAGGGACAAAGCACTTCCTGGGTTATTCTTGGCAATATGATGAAGTTAACTCAACCAGGTGTGGGTGTTCCTATAGCTTAACTCAACTGGCATATCCTTGCATCACCTTTGCTTCCAGCAACAAATCTGTTGGAGTTGCCAACTAAATTATTTATAGCGTTCATTGTTACTGTTTATTTTCTACAGAAACACATTTCAGTTCACATTTCAAATCTGAAATGCAAGGAGAAGTGATTCAGGTTCTTAAACATGAATGAAAGGATTGTTTGGGAAGGTTCACAGATGGAATTTCTCTGCTCATGCTGAGAAGGACGACAGCAACTGAGCTCTTTCAGAGGCATCAGCATCTTCCCTAATTCTGGCTGAATATTATCTACTGCTCTCATGCAAATATTTGAATAATGTCTAAAGAAACACAATTTACAAACTGAAAAGAAAGAATCCAAACACATTTTTGTGTTTTATCTTTCCCCCTGAAGCTGTGCCCTCTGTGCTGCATTTAATGAAATTCAGAGTGGATCTCCAAACCTTTTTCCTATGATGGTCCCAGTTCCAGCAGCATCAGGGCATCTTTATTTCCACATGGTGTCCTTTAGAGGGACATCTCAGGCTGCTCTTTCCTACAGGTCCAGCACAAGACCTCAAGTGTCAGAAAAGGTTGGTGTAGAAGGGTAGAGTATCTCCCAAGCAACAGAAAAAATACTCAACACCTTACCAAAATCACCACTGGTTAAACCAATGCAGCATCTGCCTCTCTCTCAAATTTCAAACACCAGGACAAAGTTCAGTAGCCCAAAGTCACTGTTTTTCTATTCATTATTGCCAAATTACTGTAAAACTATAAATGAGAGTTGTTCAATACTTAAAGGCAAACTTGCAGAATTTGAAAACAAAACAGTCTTGCTAAAGCAAGGCCAAAATTTCAGAGTAAAAATTCACAATTTGGACACAAAGTGAAGTGTGTGAACCTGGCATCCTCCTGCACTGCAGATCACATGGACTGATGAGTTGTAGATTGTGCTGTGGCCAGTGAAGGAAATTTCAAGCACAGGAAGATTTTCAGGGCTGTCTGGGCTGCCTTTGAGAGCTGCAAAGTGAGGCTGACTCTCCAGCCCAGCTGAAGTCATTTACATCCAGTGAAGCACTTGGCTGGGAGCTGATCAAAGTAGAGCATCCTCAAAAGCAAGTCCTTGAATTCTAGAGGACCTAATTGTGGTTGACATGTGGACTAAAGGCAGTCTCTGAAAGGAAAAAATAAGATTCAATTAGTGTAATTTATTTCACATTTTCATATTTCTGTGTCTTCGACTTTCATCTCTGTAACACTAATTTTCACAAAAAAAAAAAAAACAAACAACAAAGCTTATCATTTCTAAAGATAAATGCAAGCTGCATTTCAAACAGAATAGGCATAACTTTTTTTCTCTCAAGATTTCTGGTCTTCCAAAGTTTTATTCCTTGTTTGCTGGACTTACAATGAAACCAAAAATACTGCATGTTCCTCTTGAGCTCTGTGAGTGTGCCTGGATGATTCAGACTTTCATTTCTTTCAATTTGACATACTCCTCTTCAGAAATGCTCCTCAGCTGTGCTCCCACAAAGTGGAATCCCCAGTGGAATCCCTTCTTTTTACTTCTTCCACTCTCACTTTTTACAAATGTGATTTATGAACAAATTAATGTAAATCCTCTGTTTCAGGCTTAAATATTATTTCAACAAAAATGAAATAACAACTTTTGTATTTTTAAAAACAAATAATGGAAATAAAACCTGGAACTGAAACTCTTGACAGGGTACAAATTCAATCTGAAGCAAAAATATTAAAAATTGGAGCTTGGGCTGAAATATTCCATATTTCAGTCGGCACAACATAATTGCACTAAGAACATATCTAATTATGGTCATTTTAACTACTGCCTTTATAGCTGGAGTTGTGAGCCTGAGATGGAGAAGATGCCTGCACAGCAAGGTGAAAGCAAAGGCACAACTAATAGCACAATATGCAATCAAAATCCCCTGCCCACAAAGCAGCCTTGTTACACTCACAAGAGATGACTGTCAAAAATCTACCAGGGTCATACCCATAAATCATTTTATTCAGATGATAAGCAGGCAGTGTGGGAGGACATATAGAGATAGTGCTAAAGGCAATCCTGCCTCCAATATATTGCAGCTGTGAATTACCAAAGAGTGGGAACAGCCTTGCCCTCACAGCTATGGGTGAGATAAAAGATTGAGTTAATTGGTAGAGAGTCAGTTGGAGTCTACTGGCCATGCTGTGAGGAGGAAGGGACAGGAGGTTGTGTGAGGGACAGATAAGGTAAGCCACTGTGCAAGGGACAGACAGGGTTAGGCAGCCGTGTTAGGGCCAGGAAGCAGCAAACTGGAACTGCAGAAGGAAGAGAGAAGAAGGAGTGAAAGAGCCAGAGCTGTGGGGAGCTGCCCATAGGATTGCTACACAGAAAAGGTATGAAGGACTTCTAGATAACATTGTGCTGATACTTGAAGCCCTCTGAAGTTTTTATTGAAGCACTTTGAGTGCATGGCTGTCTTGACTGCTGAGATGCTTGGATACTCATAAATCTATGGGCCCAGATGGGATCCATCCCAGGGTGATGAGGGAGCTGGCAGATTAGCTTGTGAAGCCATTCTCCATCATTTACCATCAGTCTTGGCTCACTGGTGAGGTTCCAGATGACTGGAAGATGGCCAATGTGACACCCATTCACAAAAAGGGTGGGAGGGAGGATCCTAGTAATTATAGACCAGTCAGCCTGACATCAGTACCTGGCAAGATAATGGAACAGTTTATACTGAGTGTCATCACGCAGCACCTACAGGATGGCCAGGGTCTCAGGCCCAGCCAGCATGGGTTTAGGAGAGGTAGGTCATGTTTGACCAACCTGATCTCCTTTTATAACCAGGTGACCCACCTGGTGAATGCAGGAAGGGCTGTGGATGTTGTCTATTTGGACTTCAGCAAGGCTTTTGACACTGTTTCCCACAGCATACTCCTGGATAAGCTGGCAGCCCGGGGCTTGGACAGGAGCACTCTTTGCTGGGTTAGGAACTGGCTGGATGGCCGGGCCCAGAGTGGTGTGGTGAATGGTGCTGCATCCAGCTGGCAGCCAGTCACCAGTGGTGTCCCTCAGGGGTCTGTGCTGGGGCGAGTTCTGTTCAATATTTTCATTGATGACATGGATGAGGCTATTGAATCTTTCATTAGTAAATTTGCAGACGACACTAAGCTGGGAGTGTGTGTCGATCTATTGGAAGGGAGAAGGGTTCTGCAGAGAGACCTGGAATGGCTAGAAGGATGGGCGGAGTCCAATAGGATGAAGTTTAATAAGTCCAAGTGTCAGGTCCTGCACTTTGGCCACAATAACCCCCTGCAGCGTTATAGGCTGGGGACGGTGTGGCTGGACAGTGCCCAGGAGGAAAGGGACCTGGGGGTTCTGGTCAGCAGCTGGCTGAACATGAGCCAGCAGTGTGCCCAGGTGGCCAAGAGGGCCAATGGAATCCTGGCCTGGATCAGGAATAGTGTGGCCAGCAGGAGCAGGGAGGTCATTCTTCCCCTGTACTCAGCACTGGTCAGGCCACACCTTGAGTATTGTGTCCAGTTCTGGGCCCCTCAGTTTAGGAAGGACGTTGAGATGCTTGAATGTGTCCAGAGGAGGGCAACCAAGCTGGTGAAGGGCTTGGAAAACAAGCCATATGAAGAATGACTGAGGGAGCTGGGGTTGTTTAGCCTGGAGAAAAGGAGACTCAGAGGTGACCTTATCACTCTATAACTTTCTGAAGGGTAGTTGTAAACAGCTGGGAGTTGGTCTCTTTCTCCAGGCAGCAACTGACAGAACGAGAGGACACAGTCTTAAGCTGCATCAAGGGGAATACAGGTTGGATATTAGGAAGAAGTTTTTCACGGAAAGAGTGATTAAATACTGGAATGGTTTGCCCCGGGGAGGTGGTGGAGTCACCATCCCTGGGCGTGTTTAAAAAAAGACTGGATGTGGCACTCGATGCCATGATCTAGTTGAGGTGTTAGGGCATGGGTTGGACTTGATCTTGAAGGTCTCTTCCAACCTACACATTCTGTGATTCTGTGACTCTGACAGGCAGTTTGCTGACTTAATTATATGTAACAGCACCCTTAAAATTCCTGCACTTGCATAGATGTTGACAATGCCACAGATTTGTATTTGGGTGTCCTTGTTACTCAAGCAACTTCCGAGCCTAAACATTAATTACACTTCCGTAATTATTGCACTGACAATTAATTTGAAAGTCTGTGCTGAACAAGGAATGTTTACTTTTTTTATCCAAATTGACATATTTGGTTTATTCCCTCAGTCACAGATGTACAGCCACCCCTTCGTCAATCTGGACTAACTGCATTATGTTAATTAGAAAAGAAACTTAATTTCTTTCCCCTGTGTGCCCAAAGGAATCAAGGGAACATGGTTGCTAAGACACATTCCTGTAAAAAAAAAATTATTTCTACACATTCTCATCCAGCAAATGCTGATTATGTACTGAAAACAAATTTCTGTTAACAGAAAGCAGTGAACTAAATTTTAATGATTAAAGGTTATTGTGTAAAGCTGGAAGAACTTTAATGAGTCAGAATTTAAGTCGTGATTAAAACCAGTAGGCTTGGCCATTGAGCTTGGGAGCTGAAGCTGAAATGTGTGCTGCAGTAAAAGAAATTAGGGACAAAAATACTCAAAACCGGTTATTATTACCTAATTATTTTTACCACCTCCTACTATTCTTTTTAACTACTAAAAACTTATAAAATCTACAAACCTTAATTGTTCTATTCCACTGCATATAGCACACACAAGACACAATTTCCTTAGGTAAATATTTACTTGTTTGTAAATTGCTTAATTTTTGATGAACCTTAATATGTGTAATTCCTTTTTTAATTTGCATAGTAAATAACATATGAAACTTTCTTTAAAAATAGCTGTATATTGAAAACATTTCTCACGGTGCACCTCCAAAATACCCCCAGTTCCTGCAGTTACCCACCACGGTGAGCCCTGTATTGCTATGAGCTGCAGACTCAGGCAGCAATGTGAGCTTAAAATGCCTCCTTTTCTCAGTTTTTGGTTCTCTAGCTCATAATTTTTCCCATTAGTGTGTGCAGTGTCCAGAAAGACCTGTTAAAATCCCACATAACACACATGCAGCAGCAAATGAGCAATAGGAAAACACTGTTCAAACTCAAGTGTTACATTAATTACATCAGTAACTTGGAGAACATGTGGCACTTGAAAAAAATCAAGAACCAATGCTCTTAGTCTAATAATATCTCTTAAGTTTTATCCATTACTTCAGAATTAAAGCTTTATTAATTTAATCCTCATAAATAATTCAACTTTGACACTCTTCACATATCTTTATATGTAGAGTTTTTTGCCTTTAAAATATTTGAAAGGATATGTATTTTAATGAGATATTGGTTCCTGACTTCCTGTGGCTTTTCTGACAGGCTCAACCTAAAAGCATTTTGAATGAATTTATTTTCTGTTCCACAGGCTGAATACTAATACAACGATTGTAACAATACTTAAGCATACAATTTCTAAATTATTTTTTTCCTTATTAGTCTCTATAACTCTTTGTCCAGAAAAGTTTAGTTCAAACACTCTTGTCATTAAAGTAAAATAATCCAGTAAAGTTTGTAAGAGAAAGGTAAGATTAGTGTCCAAAAATTCTACATAATTCTTGCAGTTTCACTTCCTGGAAGAGTGTGTTATCCTTCGTGTTATATCAATGTACATTCGTGCTATATTGGTTAAAAGGGATACCACTTCACAGTTTATGCCTTGTCAACTTCCCACACACCCACACTGCTTGATGAGAGCAAATTGTACATTTCCTTGTCATCTCAATGCTGCTGTTGTTTGGGGTCACTCTGGCTCCAAGCAGCAAACATAAATCACATCCTTTTGTTATTCACTCCTACCTGTGCATCACCCCAAAGAACTCCAGAATTCTTCCCAAAAAACAGAATGGATGTAAGCAAAAAAGACACTTCCTAGGAAAGGTAAAAATGAGGAATACTGTTACATCTTCTGTGATGCTTTTCCCTAGACTGAAACTTCAGATAAAGGGATTGTATGAACATAGAAGTTTTCAGCCAGAGAAAAACCTCTGAATTGCAATGTGGCATAACACCACAGTTACTGAAGAGTGGCCACTCCTGGGTGAACAACAGTTGGCTTCTTGTATCAATAAACTTCATAAATGTTTAAAGAAAGAAAATATACAAATTTATATACCCATAAATAATATTTCTATAGTTATTTTAGACATATTTGTAATTTTATATATTTATGTATTCATGAAAACAAAGGCTATAACTGTGAAACTAGTCAAAATGAATTTGACTCAAGAATGCCCAACTGTGTTCAATCACAAAATTCTAAGTTAATCTGGACTTTATTAATTACTTTATCAGTGGAAGCAAGACGTGGAAAAATAAATCACTTTTTCTAATCTTTTTCTCAGTGAGATGAAGGCTGCTGAGGTAAATGAGCACAGCAGCAGGCCCACTGCTGCTGGCAAACCTCGGGAAGTGTTGGTGGTGACACAGATGACACTGACAGGCTAACACTGTAAATTAATTTACAATTAGAGGATTTCTGGTACCCTGATCATCAAGTCAGACTGCAATGAGCTATTTGTGCTGAAGGCACAGCGAGACACACTTACAGATACAGTTAACATCTCTTTTTGTGACAGGGACAGGGGCATGGAGCCATTGATGTCAGTGACAGGGACAGGGGGATGGAGCCATTGGTGACAGGGACAGGGGATGGAGCCCTCAGCAGCAGCCCCAGGCTGGGTGGGGTGGTCACACACTGGAGGGAAGGGATGGATCCAGAGGGGCCTGGATAGGCTGCAGAGGTGGGACTGGACAAACCTCGTGGAGCTGGAGAAGGCCAAGTTCAGGGTGCTGGATCTGGGTCAGGGCAGTCCCCAGCACAGGCTGGGCAGGGAAGGGATTGAGAGCAGCCCTGAGGAGAAGGACTTGGGGGTGTTGGTGCATGAGAAGCTCAACAGGACCCAGACATGTGTGCTGGATCCCTGAACCCCCCCCATGTCCTGGGCTGCATCAAAGGACTGTGGCCAGCAGGTCAGGGAGATGGCACAGGGTGCCCAGAGAAGCTGTGGCTGCCCCTGGATCCCTGGAAGTGTCCAAGGCCAGGTTGGATGGGGCTTGGAGCAACCTGGGACAGTGGAAGGTGTCCCTGCCCATGGCAGGGGTGGCACTGGATGAGCTTTAAGGTCCCCTCATCCCAAACTGATCTGTGGTTCTGTTTTGCCTCGCTGAAGGCAGGGACTGACTGATCAAACAGAACTATCAAAAAGCCATCAACAGAAGAACATTGCCAGACACAATTCCTATTTGATTGTGTGGGCTATTTGCTTTTATAGCTATTTTTTTATGGCTATTTGCTGTTTTATTCCACTGAAGTGCATCCACTCCATATGAAAAGCTGAAGCTATGGCTGCTTTGAAAATTTTCTGCAAATATGAGCAAACATTGTTTTCTTCCTTCCTAAAACTGCATTTTATTGTTTATAAACTATGGCTGACAAACAGATAAATGGGAACAAAAGACAGAAAAAAGTTTTCCTGATTTGAAAGGCATAACTGTAACTTTTCTTGGAAAAAAAAATAAAATGTGTTTCCTGGAGCTTGATGAAAACCCATCAAGTTCACATCTTTTTGTAGACAAATAGAATACTGAATTAATTTCTCTAAAAACACAGTTCAATCAGTGTTTTTTTAACCATATTTCAGTATGCTAACTAGGAATACATACTTTAGTGGTTATAAAAGCTCATTTCAAGCTTGAAATCTTGATTTTGAGTGCAAAATCTTGATTTGGAGTGCAAAATCTGTTGGTGGAAGAAACAGCCATTTTTTGGAACAAACTATATTTGTTTTTTAATTATTTTCTCTTCTATTCCTTATACCTCAATTTACCAAAACTTTGATGTCATCCACATACAGGTATCTTCATGTTTGCAGCAAATCAGAGATGCTGAAGGAAGGCATTCATGAAAACAGCTACAGGTTTGCACCTGTACAACAGGCAGAGGTTAAAGGGGAGATCCACATGCCAAAGCTGGAGTTTTTAGCTCTCTTTTACTAGGGATGAGAAAATATAAATTTATTTATAAGTAAATTGTCAAAACAAAGCACTTAATATGTTGGCTTACACTGCAAGTCACCAATGCCCTTGGGCTAACAGAATTTCTAAGAACTCTACTGATTTTCTTCCCTTTAATCAATATAAAATATGACTCAATGCATATTTTATATAGATTATTTTTGGCTGCTTAGGCTCTTTTTTCAGAGTTGTTCATTTTCCAGGATAAATAGTGACATGAGTGTTCCCTTCTGCATATGAAAATAAAAGGCTTCAGTGCTCTGAATTTCAGAGTTAATTAACAGTGAGTAGATCTGTGAAAATTGAAATGAGCCTCATGATGACAACTCCATGGAAAGCAGAAAGATTTAGGGGTGGGTCAAGAACCTGACTTGTGACTCAATGAAAGCCTTTAAGTGACACAGACGTGATGATGCTGACGTACAGAGATAATAAAATACAGAGTAAGATAATGTGGAAAAACAAAATAATAGTGTTTTCATAAGTATTTAAAAGCTCACAGGTCCACAGATTTAATGGCAAAAACAAGACCAAATAAACAAATTCCATTAACTGAGGCTGAATGAATGTAAAATTACTTTTTAAATAAAAAAACTTCAAGAGATTGAGCTTCCAAAAGACCATCCAAACCTTTCTCTAAGGCCACTTGCTTTTAAGTAATGCTGCATTTTTATGAGCTTAAGCTCATTTGCTAGTTTAGACAGCTGACATTTTTAAACAAACAAACCACAACCTTTTTAGAACAAAAGAAGAAACTTTTGGCCTTTTGTGGCTGTTGGGAAACCAACTCAAAAAGTTCCGCAGGAGAAAACTGATTCTGAATACAGAAGTGAAGTTGTTACAGAAGAAATTATCTGGTTCAAATTTTTTAAAGAATAGCATGAAAAAAAGGTTTTGTTTCTTACAAGGAAGTTAGGCAATGAGCAGTAGGCTAGGAAATAAATTTAGTTTTCCAAGTGACAATTAATTTACTTTAAATATGAAGAGAAAAACCCTAAAAAAATTAAACTTCTCTAATGTCTAGTATTTGTTTCATCAATATTAAGCTACGGTAGTTTCTTATCTTTAATATCTGAGCTTTTATCTGCTTTCCTATTGCATTTTTCTACCATGTTGCAAAATGCAGTGTTTCTAAAATATATTAAATTATAAAAGTGTACTTCAAAACAGTTTGAATGGGTTTTAAATCTACTCTTGTCTGTATACAATCACTGTAAAGATCTAGTTAAGATGAGAGAATTTTAGACTTACACATACAAAACATGAAAATTGCTGTCGCAGTATCGGACACACAAAGGACGAGGCAGACAGCAGAAAGTCAGGCAGGAAAGTTCTATTTTAATATTTCTGACTCCATTTATATACACTTTTTACAGAAGGCAAAAGATTGGCTACACAGGTTGCCACCTCTCCGACTTTGTAAGTGAACATCACCATCAATCATATTTCTCCTCCCAGAGGAGAAATATGTAAACAAAGTAGATAATTCTAAATATATACATAGTTTACATGAAGCTGCATGAGAATCTCTACTACAAAATTGCAAACACTCACAAGGCAAGAAAACTTAAGGCGATAACTGCTTCCATTCAAAAGCAAGTTTATCTGGAAAGCCAATAGTATTCTTATTTCTTTAATTTATCTAGGCTTATTAGCAGATATGAATAGCATTCAAGAAAGTCACAAAAGCTTTAAGATTAGGGCAGACATTTTTTTGAAGAAGGTTGTTTTATACATAGCCAGAGAGAGAAAAGTTACAAAATTTCCTTTGACCGAACAAAAAATCAAAGACAATTAATTTTTTTAAATATACAATCAGATTTAAAGAAGTGACCTGCAGTGATTCTATGATGGGGAAAAACATATTTCTTTTTTTGACTACTATTGTATTTATGATGTATTAACTTTTATTATTACCTGCAGTTCTCTCTTTGTGTGTGATATATATTTCCCATTTGTTGAAATGAATGTTTCCAAACACATTGGTAAGCCAGGTTGAAATGTATTTATATTTTTTCTTCATAATTTTATATTCCATTATTCTTTAAGTTTGAAACTATCTTTTTGAAACTATCTACTCACTTGCCAAGTGAAACAAGGCAAAGTACTGTTTTTAACACACTAATACACATTGCTGAAGGAAATCTGAACAGAGTGGAAGACTGATTTAATTACCTGTTCTTTGACTGAGAGATAAAATAATGTGCAGAGAAGCTAAACTTCCTTTTTTCCTGTAGAAAAACTTATCATTAATGCCTTTGGGTATTTTTTTTCCTGTGAATTTGCTTTCTAAGGGGTTATAGCTCCTCCCTTTTGTTACTATACTGACTTTAGGTAGATTATTGATAATCTCAGTGCATTCTTTTTTTTTTTTTTTTTCAGTTAGAAAGAACGGGAAGTCTAAGATAATTATTTCACTTCTTTCCTGCTTCCTGGCTGTGTTTAATTGGACTTTTAATTTTATCTCCATAAACAGAAACATGACAGTGGAGCCGATCTTGTGTAATGACTTATCTCTCATGGTCACAAACCCAGCACTGGAGAGGGCAAGGAAATTCATGTCAAAACTTTTCCTTTCAGACTGAGAGGGGTTTTAAAATTAAATTTTCATGGTAACAAAGAGCTACGTGCATTCCCTCTCTTATCAAGGGCAGGAAGCAGAACTGAAACCCTCCCATCTAAACAGAGATCTGTGCTGCTTTGAAATGACATGAAACACATCCCCTCCTCTCATCTCCATCTCCTGATGGTTGCTAATAGCCCAAACACCCTTCATTAGCTCCTTCTCCCTTCATTTCTACCTTATAAACAGATTTTGGTGGGATTTTGGTGCCAATCTCTCACCCATAAGTGGGATAGTGAGACACAGATGAACTGAGGGGCATCCCTAAACCCCATGTGCCTTTCTTCTGAGGAGCCCTGTAATAATGCAGTAGAAATTATCCCTACTTTAAATATATTTCTTCCACTCATGTTCTCACTTAACAAATCAACTACAACTGCTTTAGTAATCCTCACAATTTTTTGATGCACTCTCCTCTTTCCAAACGGCTTATGAGGCTCATTCCTTATTTTTTAGAGTCTTTTCTATAGAAATAAAGGATACTGGATGGACCTTTCTTTTTTAAAAAAATCACAAAAATTAGCCTCAATTTCAGTTCATATTTATGGACAGTCAAATTTTGGAGAAGATGAAAATTTGACAGGAAAGTCTTAAAGATATGAATGCTCAGCAGAAAGTTCACTGGAAATGAAAGCAAGTTTTGATATAGAAGAATAAAATGTTTAAGTTAGGGATTGCTGAGTTAGTTGTTGCTGAACAAAGGTTAAGATGAGTTGGAAGAAAACTTATGGTTAAGAGCAAAGGATAAGTCATCTACAAACAAAAATGTTTTTACCAAGTAAAGAGAAAAACTGTAAGCAAACAAAAACATGTTTTTACCAAGTAGAAAAAAGGTCTAAGAATTTTCCACTGCAAGAAATCAGAAAAAACAACTTTAAGCTTAAAATGTAACATACTAACTCAATGTGATTGGATAGTACTAACCATAATATGGTAATAATAGTAGTTGTGATAGGCTATAGGTAAATGTAAAGGTATTGTGTATGATGCTGATTGGTTTTGATGTATTGAGATGCTCAGTAAAGAAAACTGTATAATGCATTGTAACCAGAGCTAAAGTGGCTTCAGGTTTTGCCTATGAGCTGATGCTGACAGCTATAGGCTTGGCTCTGTTACCCACGACCCATGACTGCTGTGATTTCAATCTATGAAATAAACAGCACCTTTGAAGAGCTGCCTGGAGTCCTGTATCTCTTGTTCAGGCTCTTACAGTCAAAGACATTTGTAGCTACTTCCATACGTGTACTGTAGTGCACAAATTCAAAATCTTTGCTGTAAAGCCACTTTTATCTTCATTCTCACCAGCAGGCATCAAAAGGCTGTCAAAATTTGTTAGATGCCCTCTTAGAAAAAACAGCCAGCTCATAAATCCTAAACACAAGCCAGAATTGTAGCACTGTTTATTAAATAAAGGAAAATTGATGGTAAATGGGATGGAAAATTATCACATTGTATTATTGAAATTAGGCTAAGTTTTAATACTCAACTCTGATGTTTTAAGCTCAGTGCTGTCTGTTGTTGGGTAATGAGTAATAGCATTTGTTTGAGTATAGTTTCTTTTAGATATTTCTGAAAGTTGTCTCAGACTGACCTAGAGAGTATTTTTGTTGTTTTAGCTGTAGCGTGTCCCATATTTGCTTCCCTCTGCTCTGGAGGTAGCATCCACCTGTCAGCACAGTCAAAGGCTGATTACAAATTGTAATTGGTAGAAATAAAGTAAAATGAAACATAAATTCTACCAAAAGGAAGGCAAATGACATTTTTTTTCTTCCCCTTATTTAACTTTCTAGTTTTTATAGGAACATCAGAACATTCCAAACTAGTGTTCCACCATTATTGAGTGAATAGCTTTGTGCATAGTCCTGAAAAGGAAGCAGAGAATAAAGGAATAATTTCCCCAAGGCAATTATTTTCATTATTTTCCTTCTCTGTGAGGCATCCAGAGCTCTCCACCACTACAGGACACATCCCTGATAAATCCTGCACTGCACTCTGTGGAGTCATTACAAATTAATGGTAAATCAGTGATCCTTGAATTCCCTGATTCTTTTATTTTGAGCACACGGATTTATTTATTTGCATTCCCAGTAATCTGATGAGATATAAAAAGTGCAGCTGTCAAAAGCACACAGTTCTAAACTGGGCTTACATGTGTTAGATTTAGAGAAGCCCATGGAATCGCGGCACACTATTCCTCATATTTTTATGCAAATACATTTTATTTAGAGATTTAAAGCCATTTCAACTTGGTTCAATATGATTATTTCAAACTTTACCTCTGAAATATTTTATTGAGCCTGGCCTTTCATATTTTTTCCAGACAACTCCTTTTCTGATCTGCTGCAAATCTATGCCCTAGTCTGCAAATTAAGCAGACACCACAATAACAATTTCCTATTTCTTTATATTCATGTTCAGATTTTATTCAATTTATTTTAACTCAATTTCGCACCTCTGTCATGTCTGTTCTAGTTAGTTGTAGCAACGTGAGTTTCAGGTTTTTGAATTTGTATTGTATTTGTTATAAGTCTGTACTTGGTATATCCCTTTCACCCTCCCCCCCATTCCTACCCCTGTGGTTCTTCCTGATGTGACCCCTCCCCCTTCCATTCCCCATTGGGTCGGTGTTTCCCCACCCAGCCCCCAAGCTGGGAAAAAGGGGACACACCACGCCCACTCTCTCTCTCTCCTCACCCTCTCCATGCTACCAGCATGGTGAGAAGGGGCTCCGGCAAGGCCCCTTGCACATGGCTGCACTGAATAAACATCCTTATTAACCCAAGAGAGAGCACGATTCCTTCTTCCAAGCCTAACCCACGCAGCAGCTGCTGAGCTGACGGACCCACACGAGATGTTTCTGTGGTCTGGAGGGATTCACTGCTAGCCGGTAGCAGCCCCCACCACAAGAGAAACCTCAAGAGTTAGTGACTTCTCTGCCTCATTTATTTTGTCTTTCATAAAAGAAATTTTGTTACTACCTGGGAAAGAAGAAGTTTCCCAAAGTTCCTCTCCAAGTTCTGTTCCTTTGCCATCTGGGTTCTGCTGCAACACTGTACTTCTATTTTTTTTTTAATGCATCTCAAAAGAAGGGAGAGCAGAAATCTCATTGTGAGCACGTGTTGCAAAGTTTAGGTCAAGTCTGTCATACCTTGGATAAGTCCTTCTCACATTATTTTTTTAAAAGACATAAATACAGTACAGTACTTCATTGGCTATAAAACCTACAAAAAAAGACTAATTTCAGGAGTGAATAGAAATGCTGTTTTTCCACCTAAAGGTGAATTTTACATCACAGATTCTCAATGCAGAGCTGGGTTCCTAGGCTTGATGACAGAGATATTTGCATAAATATATTTGCACGTAGCACTGGGAGTTACTAAAATCTTGGAGTAAAACACAGTCAGACCCAGAAATTGTTATTTTATGCAATTATATGACACCTTCAAAGTTTGGGTTTACATTTACATCTATACACAACTGCTGGAAAGCAAAATATAAATTAAAATATGTGGATAAATAATCCCAATAGAATCTACACATCATCACTTGCTACGCAGGGAATACAAAGTAATAAATACCAGCTTTCATGAGAAAACCAGAGTTTCAAAAATCATTTCATCCCATTATGAAGTTTAAGAATAGAAGGGAAAAAATGTGCCCATAAATTATTTACCTGAGGAGAAATTTGCAAGTGTTTCCAAAACTACATGAAGAGAATAAAGGTATTCACAGAAAAAGTCAGTTTTGCTGATGAATTTCAAAAGGCTGGTGTGGTTCATAGCCTGGTGTTCCTGCAGCATGGGGATACCTTTAAACACACTTCACAAATTGGAGTGCCAGCCAGGAAATGTCACTGTTAATTATGGATTATTTGAAGGGTCAATCATATAATTATATAGTTTAAAAAAGATAATTACCTTTCAACATTACTGGTTTTGTTGTTGTTGGGAATTACCAAGGCTTCCAGTTAAGGAGTCATTTTGGTAGAACCTACAGGAACATAGCAAACTGCAGAAAGAGTCCAATCAACTTAGTAAAAGTTTATTTCCTTATTGAGATTTTCATTTTGGAGAGACTAGAAGACGATACACACTTCAGAATTGCTTTCTTCCTTTTTTTTTCTGCCTTGAGAAACAAATTGGGAAGGAAAAAGAAATATAAATAAAAACAAAGAGCAAAGAATAAAATCCAAACCACCAGAACATTAAGACTTACACTTACATAGAATGCTCTCCCAAATACCTTTTTTATGAATTACTAAACTGCCAGTCTGGAAATGGACACACAGAGTTGTGAATCATTATTCCCCATACTAGTCAAGATCAGAATAGGGACTGAAAGTGAATAGTTCCATTTACCTTCATTATCATTCTTAAATCATGAGACCATTTATAATACAGCTCTGTATAAAAAAAGATTAATTGAAGGGAGAAGCAAAAAGATTTTAAGATTTAAAAGAATCGAGGTAAGTTTCATTGCCACCAAAAATTCTACTACAAGCACAATCAGATCCATGAGTGTTGAGCTGGATGTCATCTATTTTCCTCTCTCTGGTTCTCCCTCTCAAATAATGAAGGAAAAATAAATAAATAAAAGAATCAAGCCTCCAGCCCCTCAGTGTAGTGGTGTGTTTTTTGTTTTATCAGTTTTATGTATGTATTTGTTCCTTGTTTTATATTGTTTCTTATCAGTTGTAATGGTTTGTCCCATGTCACCCATGTTTAACCCTTCTTGGTTTTACCCCAACCCTAGTTATGTGTCAATCATAAGTTGTCTATCACTTTGAGGCCTCTCCCAAAAGTCTAGAAAGTTCCAGTGAGGGTCTCGAGTGATTGGACAAGACTCTGGCTGTCTCCCTGCTTGAGTTATTGATTTGTTATAATATGTGTCATTTACCTGCAGAGCCATACCCACATGCACATGATCCCTGATTTGTCCTCAGTTGAACCCATCCCCTGGTTCCTCCCCCCAATAAAATATGTTGCATTCGGGTGCTCCCTCTCTTTCTGCTAAGGGCTTTTTCTGCTAAGGAGTCTTTGTCGAGGCAGACACCCTGAGCTGAGGTTATCCCCACTGTGGGATGAATAAAGCCAGTGGTTGAACCCTGAGCAGACTGTCTCCTTCTTTCCTGCTGTCGTCACTTCACTTCTGCGGGCAAACAAGAACCCATGGGATGGGCAAGGTTCATTCAGCTACCGAGCTGTACCCTTTTTGCCGTGGTGCCAGGGCTGGCCGAGGCAAAGAGACACTGACACCGCGACAGAATGGTGCCCAACGTGGGGCTTGCCATCGAAGGTTGGTGCGCCATTGCTGGGTGTGCCAACAACTGTGAAAGAGAAGCGACAGTGTGGGGGCCGACGCAGCTGGCCCGAGAAAATCTCCAGACCCTGTGACATGGATCTCTGGTCCATTTGGAGGTATCCACCTGGAACTGCAGACACCCTCGGCACATCATGCACCTTCTAGTGGCAGCAGCCCTCGGCTTGAGGGTGCACTTCTAGTAGGAAGGGAAGGCAACTCCTCAAGTGCCCTGAGGGGTCTTCCCCCAGCAGGATTTACCAGCTCAGCCTATTTTTCTGGACTCCACACCGGATTGGTGAGTGTTGGGCGGCTCCTGACGGAGGACACACACTCAGTGGAGACTTCAGCCTCGAGACTTCAAGTCTCAATTGGGGGAGGCAGGCTCACACGCCAAGTCAGCCTCAGACCACGCGGTCCCGGAGGGGTGCCTTTTGCCCTTCCCTGGAAACTGTCCTAGTTGCGATTTTTCTTTTATTTCGTTTCGTTTCTCATTATACTTTCGGTTTTGCGGGTCGGCAGCCCCTCAACAAGTGGTCAGGTTTTTGGGTTTTGCTGCCGATTCCCCTTTTGTTTGTGCGCGGCACCTCAGGGATGTGGGCTCTTGGGTGTCCCCTTCAGTTCTAAGTGTGTCTTGGGCGCTTGGTTTTTGTTCGGATTTTCTGTTTTTCGGCTGTGTTGTGAAGGCAGTAGACTTTTTACACCGAGCCAATATGGGCACATGGCTCTCTACTGCTGAGAAGGGGTTCTATTACCAAGTTGTGAGTGTCCTTACAGTTGGGAATGTTAAGTTTTCAAGGGGCGATTTGAAAAGATTTGTGAGACTGCTCTTCCTTCACTTCCCCCAGACCTCCTCTGAGCTTGCGAGCAGTGTCCCTTTTTGGAATGCTGTGTGTAAAAAAATTTCAGAATTGGCATGCACTGGAGACAAAGCAGCAAAATTTTTGCTTTGACCGCAGCAGATTCACAAGGCACTCTTAAGCAGCAGGGAAGTTAAGAAAGGGCAAGATTGCATTTTCCCCAGTTCTAGTTCGACCCCTCCTTCCCCCTGTCTCAAACCTCTTCTTCCCAAGGCCGGTATTCTATGGGAAGCAGCAGGAAAGCTCGTCAGCCCTGGCTTTTTGCGAATGCTGACCTCATCCCGCCCGAGCAGGGTCTGTCAAACCGCTTGGGACCCTCGCTGCGGCTCTGGCCACACCGCACGGGAATCCTCCCTCCGCCTGCCTTTCCCAAGTAATAAGCCCCGGGTTCGCTTCAGTTTGGCAGCGCCTACACAGCGCAAACGCCGCCACTTTCCTGCCACGAGCAGGTGGCGTGAACTTCCCCCCTCCGTGTGGCAGGTGGGTGACGCAAATGTCCCCCCCCCCGCTCCCGCACGGTGACGGCGGGCGGTGGTCTCCTTCTCCTGGCCCCCATGGTGGTCGCTCCCCGTGGGCATTCTCCCCGCCATGCCACATGACACAGGCAGCCCCCTTCCCCGACAATGGCAGCAGCCACGTGCGACGCTCGTCATCCCTTTGTTCCCTTTCTTCTCCCCACAATCCCTCATGCTACCCCTCCGACCCCAGCCTCTCCCAAACCCAGTTCCCGCCCTTTTCCCACGAGGTTTTCTTCCCGTCTTCTCCCAAAACCCCTCCCTCTCGCTCCGCCCCAAGGTCTGCCCACTGGGTGACATCATCCGAGTGCCAGATCACTCCCCCTGATGGCCAGAGGCTTCGCCCAACTTCCGGTTCCCATGGTCAGAAGCCCCACCCAGCTTCCAGTTCCCACACACTCCCCTTTCATTCCCATGACTGGGATTCAGAGGAAGATGAGCTGGAACCCAGAAATTCAGGCCCCAGCCAGGTTCCATCCCTTGCACCAGTCACCTACTGCAAGTCAAAGGGTGGGAATGTCACCAGCACATCCTGGCAACCCATTTCTCAACATGCAGTGAAGGATCTTTGCAAAGCCCTCAAAGAGTATGGACACCATAGTCCCTACTTCAGAGGATTGTTGAATGCCCAGCTCACCGGGATGACAGCAGTCCCATTTGATCTTAAGCACCTTTTCTGATGCCTCACAAGCTCCACAGAGTACAAACTCTGGGAGGCATCGTGGAAAGACCTGCTGACAGACGCCCTCCAGAGCTTGTTGACAGATCCCACAACCCCTGTGGATGAGAAAGGGGTCAAATTCACCCTCGATCACCTGAGTGGTGACGGCCAATGGGTGTTAGCCCCGACCCAGGCCTCAGACATCCCCATCCCAGTCCTTGACAAAGTCAAAGAAGCGGCAGAGAAAGCATTTTTAAGCATGCAGCCCCTGGATCCCCTTCCTACCTACTCCAAAATTTTCCAAGGCCCAGCAGAACCTTATGTTCAATTTGTTGAGAGGCTCACACGAGCCATTGAGTTGCAGGTCCATAAGGAGCACGTGAGGGAAGAAGTGTTGGAAGAGATGGCGTTCTCCCACGCAAACGAAAAGTGTCGTGCAGCTATACTAAGCTTGCCGTTGAAACCCCCACCGTCACTCCAGGACATGCTGCAAGTGTGTGAGCATAAGGTGCCATGGATGGGCCAGCCAACAGGTTATCAGAGAAGGAAAGCTGACATCCGGACTGCTGCTGCCATGGAAGCAAATTCATCAAATGCTTCATCTGCCCCACGCACACCGACCCAGAAGAGGCGACCCTTTAAGAAAAATGCGGACAGGCCATGTGCGCTGTGCAGAGAAGTGGGACACTGGTGTCAACAGTGTCCCCTCAAAAGATACTTTGACAAGTTCAGAGACAGAGGAGGGAATGGGGAAGGTGGGGGGAAACCCCCTAAGAACCAAAAAAACTGAAGGGCGAGCATGGGTCCACCCAGCGTGCGGACAAAAACTGGGTGGTGCGAGCCAAGGGGGGGAGAAGGGGAAGAGGGAGAAAGGGAGAACTGGGGAGGGAAGATAACACCATCTCTCATTCTCCTAACCAGGACGTGACACCAGCCCCAATTCAGGAGCCAACACCGAAAGTGACAGATTTACCTACCGTGACAAATTCACCGGACGTGACACCTTCTGACAGGGACCTAGCCACACCATCAATGACAATGACCTCGGTCCACAAGCCTTTCAGGCTTTGCCTGACAGAGCCATTGCACCTGACTGCGATTGGTGTTTTGTTTCAGTCGACCCAAATGAACCAGGTACTTTAGTCCCAAATTGACGGGAAGTTTGTAGTCATTGGGGACTGCAAATTCACCCCGCATGAAGTCGAAGTTGCTCTAGGTCTCATTACATCAAATCCCGAGCACTTTGTCCTCTGGCTGCATTGCATAAACCCACCAGTCTTCCTCCCTAAGGGACAGATAATTGCCCAGGTAATTCCCATCCCAGATATACCTGTGGAAGAGGGCATCCCTAAGGTGAACGCTGTGAGGGCGATTGGAGAGGACAAGCCAAAGGAAACATGCAGGCTGATAGTGGGTGAGGAGACCAAAACCATCAAGGGTCTCCTAGACACTAGAGCAGATGCGACGATCGTTTCTGAGAGGATGTGGCCGTCGCATTGGGCTCTGCAGAGCATACCTGGACACGTCCAGGGCATAGGGGGTCTTCAATTGGCAAGACAGTCAAAGAGTGTGGTACAAATTGAGGGGCCAAAAGGACAATTGGCGAATCTCCATCCTTTCGTTCTAGATTATCCGGAGCCCTTACTGGGGAGAGACCTGATGGCCCAGTGGGGGGTCACCATTAACATACCTGACCCCTCACAACATTTTTGGGTGGCGGTCACTGAAGAGCACCCCACCCAAAAACTGAATTGGTGGACTGATGAACCGGTATGGGTGGAACAGTGGCCGCTTTCTAAACAAAAATTAAAGGCGCTCAACGAACTGATTGAGGAGCAGCTCAAAAAGGGCAACATCAAGGAGACCACCTCGCCGTGGAACTCCCCAGTGTTTGTCATTCAGAAGTTAGACAAAACCCGATGGTGGCTCCTCCACGACCTCCGCCAAATTAATTATGTAATTGAAGACATGGTCTCTCTCCAGCCAGGGATGCTGTCCCTGACCATGCTCCCGAGAAATTGGAATCTGGCCATAATTGACATAAAAGATTGTTTCTTTCAAATCCCCCTACACCCAGATGAAGCTCTGCACTTTGCGTTCTCGGTACCTACCATCAACCGAGAAGCCCCAAAGAAGAGGTACCATTGGAAAGTTTTACCCTAAGGAATGAAAAACAGCCCTGTGATCTGCCAATGGTACGTCTCTTCCCTGCTGTCTCCAGTGCGTGCAGCCATGGACAAGGCCATCATCCATCATTACATGGATGATGTCCTTGTGTGCGCCCCCAATGAAGACCTGTTGACCCACGTGCTTGACCTGACAGTGACTGCACTGGTTGCTGCAGGGTTTGAGCTGCAGGAGTCAAAGATTCAACGGATGCCACCATGGAAGTACCTACGCCTGGAAATCGGTAAGTGGACCACAGTTCTGCAGAAATTGGCAATAAAAACCAAAATCGGGACCCTTGCAGACATCCATCAGCTGTGTGGGGCGTTGAATTGGGTGAGGCCTTGGCTGGGTCTGTCCACCGAAGACCTGGCCCCCCTTTTCAATTTACTGGAAGGGGGAGAGGGGCTGAGTTCCCCTAGGTCTCTCACCCCAGAGGCGCAAAAAGCATTAGAAAAGGTTCAGACAACAATGTCCACCAGGCAGGCGAGCTGTTGCAACCTTGACCTGCCCTTCCGTTTTATCATTCTCGGAAGGTTGCCACACCTCCATGGGGTGATTTTTCAATGGGACAAGGGAAATACCACCTTCCCCAAAAAGGACCAAGGCAGGGAAGATCCTCTTCTTATCATAGAATGGGTCTTTCTCAGCCACAAAAGGTCCAAAAGGATGACGTGGTCACAAGAGCTGGTGGCAGATCTCATCCGGAAGGCCAGGACCCGCCTTAGGGAATTGGCCGGTTGCGATTTTGAATGCATTCACATCCCAATTAGACTCAATTCGGGCCAAATCACGAAGGTGATGTTGGAGCACTTGCTTCAAGAAAATGAAGCATTGCAATTTGCCTTGGACAGCTACTCAGGTCAAATTTCTATCCATTGGCCTGCCCACAAAATTTTCAATCAAGACGCTCAATTCACATTGGCTCTCAATAGTGTTCAGAGCAAGAAATCTCTCGATGTCTTGACCGTTTTTACAGATGCGTCTGCAAGGTCCCATAAGTCAGTGATGACTTGGAAGGACCCTCAAACTCAGCAGTGGGAATCAGATGTTGCTGAGGTTGAAGGATCACCTCAAGTCGCTGAGTTGGCCGCTGTCATCAGGGCCTTTGAGAGGTTCTCTGATCTGTTCAATTTAGTTACTAATTCAGCTTACGTAGCAATAGTGTCCAGAGCAGAACAGTCTGTATTGCAGGAAGTGTCCAACACCGCACTTTTTGAGTTGCTCTCAAAACTTGTCAAGCTGATTTCCTACCGAGAGCAGCCATTCTATGTGATGCACACGAGATCGCACACAGATTTGCCGGGGTTCATTGCTGAAGGAAACAGGAAGGCTGATGCTTTAGCTGCCCCTGCAGAAATGGCCCTGCTGCCAAACATCTTTGAACAGGCCAAGATCAGCCACCAACTCTTTCACCAGAATGTGCCAGGCCTGGTTCGGCGTTTCAACCTTACCCGAGACCAGGCCAAGGCGATTGTGGCCTCCTGCCCCCATTGTCAACAGCATGCACTCCCCACTCTGAGTGTGGGAGTGAACCCCCGAGGATTAAACAGCTGCGAGGTGTGGCAGACAGACATCACGCACTTCTCCCAGTTCGGGAGGCAAAAGTACATGCATGTCTCTGTGGACACCATTTCTGGTGCCATCTACGCCTCTGCCCACACAGGGGAGAAGTCTGGTGATGCGATCAGACACCTGATCCAGGCTTTCTCCTTCCTGGGCATCCTGAAGTCCCTCAAAACCGATAACGGGCCTGCATACAAGTCCAAGGAGTTCCGCAGCTTCCTGCAGCAATGGGGAGTGGAACATAAGAAAGGTATCCCCCACTCCCTGACAGGCCAAGCAATTGTGGAAAGGACCCACAAAGATCTGAAAAAGGTCCTGTGTCAACAACAACAGGTTTTGAAGGTCGAACCCCCTTCAATTCGGTTAGCCAAGGCCCTGTTCACAATCAATTTCTTAAACTGCTCTTTCGAAGTGCTGAACCCGCCAATCGTTCGCCACTTTGCAGGCAATCAGCAGCTGGCTCTGAAGGCGAGGCCGAAGGTCCTTGTCAAGGACCCGGAGACTTTGAGAACAGAGGGTCCTCACAGTTTAGTCACATGGGGGCGTGGGTACGCCTGCGTCTCCACTCCCACCGGACTTCCGTGGATTCCCTCCAAGTGGGTGAGGCCCTACATTCCCAAAGTCTCCGAGCAAAAGGTATCGCAAGTCATGGTAGCATCCTGGTGAAGGAAAAAGAAGGATACAGACTCCCAAGAAGAGTTCTCCCTCCCCTTACCCTTTCCCAATTGGCTCGTTAATCGTGTTGTTATTTCAAGTTCTATTTAGTTGGTCCAGACCTAGTCCTGTCCCAAATGGAGGTCCCCCTGGCTGTCAGCTTTCTGCGGCTGTTCCTGCTCGCCAGCCTCAAGACACCGACCAGTGGATGGTTCGTCCCACAATCGACGACGGACGTGTGGGTCAACCCATCGTCTACATCCACAGCACCATCAGATATGGTCGGCGGAAGTGAAAAGGAGATTGAAGACTGGCTGGACAGACTTTTTAAGAGCTGGGGACTTTCTGAATGGGCAGGGTCAGGAATCAAAACTGGACTTTTAATTTGGTTTGTCCTTGTCAGTGTTTTAATTGCTCTTGATTTGGTTAGATGTATAGTTATTAGTTTGATTTCCAACGCCACTATACCTCCTGAGGTGAACCAAGTTTTCATGCCTGTGGCTCCTGCAGATGGGGAAGACCTGGAAGGAGTCATTCTGTTTGAGGAGGATGACAATCTAGAAGTCATCCTACCTTCCGAGGGAGATTGGCCCATTCCTTCGGAGGAATGGTCCACCGATCAACAGTGGGACAAGGACCTGTACTTCGAGTCTGAGTACCCCTCCCCTCAAATGCAGTTCACCTCCTTTTAAATAAAAGAAAAGGGGGAGATGTAGTGGTGTGTTTTTGGTTTTATCAGTTTTATGTATGTATTTGTTCCTTGTTTTATATTGTTTTTTATCAGTTGTAATGGTTTGTCCCATGTCACCCATGTTTAACCCTTCTTGGTTTTACCCCAACCCTAGTTATGTGTCAGTCATAAGTTATACAGCCCCTGGGTCTTGTCTATCACTTTGAGGCCTCTCCCAAAAGTCTAGAAAGTTCCAGTGAGGGTCTCGAGTGATTGGACAAGACTCTGGCTGTCTCCCTGCTTGAGTTATTGATTTGTTATAATATGTGTCATTTACCTGCAGAGCCATACCCACATGCACATGATCCCTGATTTGTCCTCAGTTGAACCCATCCCCTGGTTCCTCCCCCCAATAAAATATGTTGCATTCGGGTGCTCCCTCTCTTTCTGCTAAGGGCTTTTTCTGCTAAGGAGTCTTTGTCGAGGCAGACACCCTGAGCTGAGGTTATCCCCACTGTGGGATGAATAAAGCCAGTGGTTGAACCCTGAGCAGACTGTCTCCTTCTTTCCTGCTGTTGTCGCTTCTCTCCTGCAGGCAAACCAGAACTCACAGGATCGGAAAGGTTCATTCAGCTACCGAGCTGTACCCTTTTTGCCGTGGTGCCAGGGCTGGCCGAGGCAAAGAGACACTGACACCGCAGCACCTCAGTAAATGTTAGGAAAGAATAAAGAAAGAGAAGACATGCTGTTCTGTATCTCAACTCATTAGCAGCCAATGAAGCAGAGAATAACAGCAGTCCAGAAGGAAATAGTGGATGATGCAGCTGAGAAAGGGCAGCAAATGAAACAGATAATGGGTGTAATGAGCCAACAGGGGAATTTTCAGGTTGTACATTTGAATTCACACTCAGCTCCAGATGTTTCATCCCATTTTCTCATCTAATGAAAGACATGGAGAGATTTTTTTTTTAACACTTGTTTTCTCATTCTTATTTCAAAGAGACAACAGCCTGGATTATCTCTACAACTATGCTTGTCATAATAAATCTTTACAACTATTCTGGACAACAATGAGTTAAGATGTCTGGTACTTAAAGTAATATTTTCTTCAGAGAATGAGCAAATGGATTGACCTTCTCTATTATGGAAGGTAATAGGAAGCATGTGCAAGGAGAGTTTTTGGGCAACAGACCATTTAAAATAACTTGAAAAACTTACATTGAAATGAATTATAGGCTGTAAGAAGAAAATATAACCACTACCAACACCAGTATTAGTGTAATGAGATTCATAATTATATTTCCATCCCAAATCTTTTTAAGGATTGAATATACTCCAAATATGCCTGCTTGGCTGCAAAGAAAGGGACATGAAGAGTGGAAATAAGCATCAGGACAGCCAGATTCTCTGCATTTTGTCTTGGCTTTAAACCAGATTAAGTTGGGTTCTCCCTCTTGAATTAATCTTTTAGACCTTGACCACCAATTTTGAGCTGCAAAAAATGCAACAAATTGGTTCTCAAAAGTGTTCCTATGTCTAAACCTTTTTTATTTGTTTGTTATTGAAGTTTAGGCATTGGAACTTAGTTGAGAAAATGAAGTGATTTGTGTAAGCATTTAATTTTTGGTTTCTTATCTATTAGATAGGTATTAGATAAGGCTTTAATGCTTCTACTGGCACTTTTCAGAAAATTTCCTGTGTGGAGGTTACAGCCACAGACAAGGGATCACTCCTCTAACTAGGCAAGACATCCTAATATATTTGGGATAGAAGTGAAAAAAACAGGTGAATCCAAACCCAACTTATATTTTAGTCATTTCTACATCTTGTAGTCCCCATTCAGATATTTTAAAGCAGTTAATGGTGCCACCTGCTCTTTGGGTGTTCACCATAGAACACTTAAATTAATGAATCACAAAAATTACTCACAAAATAAATATTGTATAGATAGAAAAGCCTAAAGTTCACAGCCAAATGGAGATTATTCCTATTTTACTTACAACAAGGTTTTAACAAGGCCTTACATTATTTTCTCTGAGGAGTAATGAAGGTATAACCAAACACAAACACTGCCATTCCTCAGTTAATCTCTGTGCATACCATCCACAGGTTGAAAGACACATAGAGAAAACAGACCTAAATTTCAACAAATATTTCAAGAGAACAGAAGTGGTTTAATCGTAGAATTGCAGAATGGTTTGGGTCAGAAGGGATCATAAAGCTCATTTCATTCCAACACCTCTGCCATGGGAAGGGGCACCTTCCACCAGACCAGGTTCTCCAAGTCCTGTCCAACCTGGCCTGGAATACCTCCAGGGATGAATATATAAATGTACATCAAAATAAGTGAGATTTTTCACATATTAAACCAATCATCAGGACAAAGTTTCTGTAAGGTTTTATTTTAATCCTTGTCATATTTCTCTCTTCCTCTGACTAAAATATTAAATATCAGCTTCTCCTTCATCTTACATACTATTTTGTGAGAAACAGCAATTATTCTTTCTGTAACAGTACAAGAACTGGCAAAATATTCCTGGTACCAGCCAACATTTCAAGTGGAATTTTTCTGTGTTTGAGGCAGACATGTTATATGTGACATACTACAGCTGGCAAGTGATAGGATTTTCAGATTTAAAAACTGTCCGTCTGTTCACCGCTTTAAGTATAACTCTTAGACAAAATTAATTATATGCCTTTCCCTCTTTATATCGTAACTTTTCTCTCCTATTCCTAGGTAGTAGCCTCGAGACCATTCTCAGTGTAAAAATCCCAAATCGTGTGTTCAATTGCAAGTGCAACATAAACCTTAAAGGCAGCCATATAATTATTGCCATAAGCTCATCTTTATGTCAGCTTAGCATTTGCCAGGGAACAACTGAAGAGTTATTTTTAGGCATTTAAACAGGGATACATCTGGCATGGGGTGTTCATTAATGAAGTGTGTTAAAACTGGTAAGACATTGCTGATATCAACAGAGGAAAACATTGAGAATCTGGAACATTTGGCCTGGTGTTTTTATGTGCTGCTTTGAGTGCTAAGTGTTAATAACAATAAATCAAAACCTGGCAGAATGTTCTTTTTGTAGTACCAGCCGTAACATAACAAACTTTTAAGGTGTCAACACAAATTTCTGGCTTGAAATTAAGTAAATTCAAGCATTTTGACATAATTCTGGAATGGTACCTCATGCATGAACTTTGGTGTTATGTACTGTTACAGAGATGGTCTGGAAATAATTAATTGCTAGGCAATCCATTTTTAAACCTATTGGCTAATTATACCAATCCTGATGTGTTTTTTACAATAATAATTCTCTGAAATATTATTGTAGATGAAATACAGCTTTGAGCAGCATCCCTTGTTTTAAATTGGCTGTAAAAAATTTATGTACATAGTACTTTGGATCACTCTAACTTAAAAGAAATCTTGTTTGTAATATATTTCCAGAGAAAGCCTTTGAAGACACATAATCCAGCAGAATGTGCCTCAGACTGTGCTTTATATGTAAATTTGTCTTCCTCTTTTGCCCTTTATTTCTTACTGCAGTAAAATCAAGCGTTTTATGAATGAGAACTCACACAGAAAAAAAATAAAATCAAAAGTAGTTCAATAAATATGCGACAATTCAGTGTCATAAAGGATGCTAGATTCAGGGAAGATAAGAGAATGCTGAACAATTAGATATTGGGTAAGTAAAAGAGATTTTTTTGAAACTATGCTTCTAATTTACTTATTAATATTTTCTTTTTGATATTTCCCATCTATCTTGAATAGCTCAAGTAGGTGACCACAAAGAGCACTCTTCCCCCATTGTTCCTAATTTGTCAGACTAAAATGAGAGTTTTCTCCACAACTTTCCATGATGTGCAGAGAGAAGATGTTGCATCAGAAGCTTAAGGCTTATTGGGACAGGGTGATGATGAAACATGGCAGTCTAATAAATACAACTTTATCTCATGGTCTGGTGAGACTCTGTTCTGGTTTAGGGCAAATTTGGGAGGAAATCTCCGAATGGGGTTCCTCTGGAAAGCAAGTGCAAACAGCCCCTCCCCCCAGCCAGTCTGGGAAGAGAACTTCCTCAGAGAAAAGTGGAAAAAACTATTTATTTAACAAACAAAATGCCCACAAGTATAAAGAATGAATAATAATAATAATAATATGAAACAATAAAACCTCTCGCTGCTCCGAAGAGAGATGGCAAAACTGAGAGTCCGTGCCAGGAGTTTATCGGTCCCAGTCCCTTCAGTGCTGGAAAATGCCGAGTTCAGGCCTGGTGGGCCACGGGTGCAAGATCCCGGTGCTCCTCTGGGTTTTTTCAGTCCAGAGCAAATTTAAACAGTAACAGTTCTAAGAAAAGAAAAAAAAAGGAAAAACAGTCCAGGAAAGCTTCTTTGCCTCAGCTAGATAGACTAACAAAAAGGGAAGGAAAAAAACTCTCTCTGGCTGCTGTCTGTGTATCCGACGAAAAGAAAAAAAAAACACACAGTCCCAAGGACGAGAAAAGATCCTGAGGAGTGAACACTGTTTTTCAAAACAAACTGCGTGCTTCTTCTTTCCCTGCTCACTCTCAGAACCAGTCTTAAAGGTACAGAACACAGAACAGACGATGTGGGGATACAGATATCATAGTCACCCTAGGACAGACCCCCCCCTCCATTTTCCACAATTTTCTTTCATAAACAACCCCACATGAAATCCTCTGACAGAAAGTGGATCAAACGTAACACTGAGTATGCCCTAGAACCTATAAGTTTCTAAAATTATTTAAACATCTGGACACTCAGCACCACCCAGGAAAACAGAACATAATGGGTCACATTCTAGAATTCTAGAGAAAATTGGAAAGACAATCCCTAGCTCAGTCCTGGCAGATGGAAGGGTTACAGGTTGCAGGACTTTTCATCTCTGGAGACATTTAAAAGCGAGATGCTCCTTTCATTACTTTACAGTTTGGACCACAGCAGGGAGGTACCTATAAACCCACAAGACCTATTTCAGGAATGCCAGAGATAACGAAGTAAGAGAAGCCTAATTTTGATGCACTTGAAGTGAAGTTCACTGTCTACAGGAGATTGACTCCCCACTCATTTCACCTTAGATATATCCACTAACCTCGTCCACAGATCATGTCTTCAATTATACAAAGTCGCCATTTATTTTCTTTCAAAGCTAAAATTATAGCAAACATCTGCATGCTATGAGAAGGAAAAGTAAGTACTGAATAAATTTTAGGAGGAAGAAGGTCTGAGACACCAGAACAGCAGATGTGGTCTTTTTAATTTGCTGAGGTCCACCAGAGGATGTTCCCTGAAATTCCTTAGTAGCAGAAGGAAGTTATTTCAGCTCTCTGGAGGAAATTGCTTAATTCATTTTCATGACATTTAGTGTCATACTCCTGCTGAGAAATACACATTTCATTGGAAGGAAATAATTCATTAAAGTGAAGTGTATAATGTAATTCTCAACTTCCAGAGTTTTTGTACAGAGATAAATCCAAATCCTAGTACTTCTCAGGCAAAATATATATTGATCTGTGTTTTGGCTAACAGCAACAGAGACATTGGCTGTGTCTGGTACTTCTGCATCCAGTCTTGGAGTTTTCCAACTGGAATTGATACTGACTTGTGCTTGGCTGTAGTGTGGACAACATGCTCTCAAGAAGGCCTGGAGAAGAGGAACAAGACTTCATGCCAGTAGCAGGAGAGGATCACATCCAGGGAAAGATTTCCCTACAAAACAAAATCCAGAGTCTTCATCAGTAAAACCATCAGGATCAGTTTAATCATGTGATCAGCACTGGTCCAGGCACAGAATCCAGGGCAGGCTGACAAAAAGTGACATATCTCAGTACTACCAACTGCAGGGCAAAGATACTTGAGATAAAATTTTGCAGCATATGCCATGACAGAGTTTAAAACTGCCTTTCTTAAAGAGTCTAGATTCCATTGCATCAGCACAAGAGCAGAAAGGCTAACCACAATATGATGCATGAAGAATTAAAATCCTCTTTCTTAGCAATCTGAGAGTCTTCTCCAGGGTAAAGCCACCTGTAAATAGTTATTACCTGATATCTACTTTTGAAACTGCTGTGGACTCTTGAGTACCTGGTCTTTTTGAAAACTCCACCACTCTCTTTGAGCTCCCAAACAGCAAGGCAACACTTTCTCAGGAATTAGTCAGACACTTAAAAGGCTTGAACCTCAGTGAAAACCTAAATGGAAGTTCTGTTGCAGGGCAGTCCATAGCACTGTGAGAGCTTGTTAGAAGTCTGCTAAAAAGGGTGTGAGCCTTGATGTTAAATAAACCTGTCTCGTGGTTATCTGCCACTGACAGCAGAGGTTCATCCCTGTTCTTGAATCCCTGCCCTGTGTTGGAACTGACAATTGACTGACTCTGCAGTTAATTGGTTAAAGATGGCAAACTGCAAGGAGCTGTTGTTTGTATCCCTAAGGGCTTTGGATCCCATGGCTTTATCACAGCAATTCCTCCTGCAGCCTGCAAAATAGGCCCCCAGTGCCTTCCACATGCAACTGATACTGTTAAGATCCAAGAAGTCCTGTTCAGACAGTGAAACAAAGACACTTTGCACTTCCGGACTCCCTATGAGTTTTCTGAGGACATACAAAAGCCAGAGGGACAAAATTAGGTTTCAGGAAAATAAGATTTAGAAACTCCCTGTAGCAGATCAAGTAAATTGAGACTGTTGAGTCCAAATGCTACTAATAGAATTGTTTATATTTCTTCCCTATATTTTGAAAACAGTATAGTCAAAAATTAAAAAGAAAATTAATAAAAGACAGCACCTTTTCAACTACATAGCAAGATTTTTAGCTGTTCACTTTTTGCCCATGGAGACAAAGCCAATCTTGTAAACAACTGGGCTATAATTCAAAGCCAGAAATCAAGACTCATTTTATTACATTTCTTTCCCCAAAATTTTGAAAGAATGTTTGTCTCACTGTGATTCAGAGATGAGCATTTCTCAGAAGTGTTTTTTTCCCCTAGGAAAGGGGCTTGCTTTTTCAAAGAAGCTCAGACCATTAGCAGTGTCTTTAGCAACCTTGTGTTTTCTTTCACAAGCTTCCCCACACTCTGGCTGGAACTCCTTTTGTGTGGATAATCTTATAAAAACAATGATGGTAACAGTGTATATATAATTCAAACAATTAAGCCACTGCAGTGAGGGGAGAATAATGTCTCTGTATTAAATCATATTTGCAGTTTGGGTACTGTCCTGCATAATACATCTGAATGGTGCAGTGTTTTGTCTGCCATAAATAGCAGCTTTTACTTTCTTTGCAATTCCACTATGTCAGCCCTGCACTAGGATAAACAACACCATAAATGAGCAGAAGGCACAGTTAAGATAGAATCATTATGCAAATAGGCTATGGCATGCTTTATATGAGAACAGCTTCCCTAAAGAGACCGAATGGGATGACTGACCTATAAAGCATTTAATTTGTTATTAGCATTTAATTTAACTGTCTTTCAGTTCCTCTAGGAATAAAACTTTTAATTGTAAAAACTTCCAAATGACATACTAGTTGATTTCTCTTTCTGCAACAAACAGGTTCCTCTCAGTAAAAAAAGCTTGCTGTGATTTCCAACTGTAACTTTTAAATTCTGGTATAATCCTGGTGCAAAAGTTTGGATGTTAGACTTCAGCTGAAAAAACTCTATTAGAAGAATGTTATTCTAGAAATGTTAATGAGAGGCATCTTGAAGAAAGACTATATATCTTGATATACAGGTATACAACAGATGATCAATTTTTCTCACTTTTGACCTTTGAGTGGCAGACTCAGGATCCATAGTCCTAACAGGATTGATTATTGTGTGAAGGTTACATACAATAGGGGATAAATAGACTATGTCAATAAATCTTCATTTTCCTTGGCCAACTACTAAAGGAGATGTAGCGGTTTCATGTTTGCCGAATTCTGTTTTGCCAAATTTAGTGCAGTGGTTTGAGTATCTGCTCTTTTTTACCTCTGGGAGATAGGATTTTGGGAGAAAAAGGCAAAACAGGCCCAACTTAAAGGTAAAAAGTTTATTAACATACACTAAGGAAAAAGAAAAGAAAGAAAAATGAAACCTTCAAACACCTTTCCCCTACCACAAACTGTTCACTTTGCTCACAACATAGAGAGAAAACTATGATTTTCAGTCAGTTGCAACCATTTAAACATAATCTTGCATCACTTTGGGAGAGGAGTCTCTCTAGAATTTCATGGAGACACATGCCACAAGAAAAGGCCTGGTGGCTCTCAATGTCACAAATCTGCAACCGCCTGGAATTTGGCAGATCTGTGCAGTCCCACCCATTTAACAGTTTCCCAAGCTGCTTATGGGCCTCTGCATATTTGGGGTACCATTTTAAGAATGCTTCTTCTAGTATAAAACAAGGATTCTCTTCTTCTATCTCTAAAATCGTCTCTATCTCAAAAGAAATAGACACCTCCCTTTAGCCCAGGAGTCAGGGCTTCAAATCACTTCTCTCTAGAATCATCTTCATCTCAAAAGCTGAGACCTCCTTATTTTACCCCAGGAGCCAGGGGGCTTACTCTACTCAAAATTCTCAATTAAATCTCAATTATATCAATACACATAACCTTTGGCTAGAACTTGCATTCCCCCAAACAGCATTATGATATTACAATAGTCCATTTGTCCATGGTTTACATCCAGAGAAGTCCAGTCAAAAATGTCCACTTCCTCCATCCCTTCTTTCAATAGTCTTTATCAGTTCTTTCGCTGACTTTATTTCATGCTGTGTCTCTATGTTTTAAATCACTCTGTCTTCCATGGTGGAGGGAAAGGGTTAATGTCTTTGCCCAGAGTCTGTCTTTCCTCTCCAGCCGACTCCTGGTATGGAACTTCAAGGCTGAGCAGGTGACGGGGGTGGGGGGGAAGCATGCTCAGGAACGTTGATAGAGGACCCTCCCCCACCCCTGGTCAGATCCAAAGCATACTCAAACTTGGATCAGCTCCATGGAGCTCCGGAGAAAGATTTTTAAGATTCTCTCCTCCCTCGGACCAGAGGCTCTGGCAGCCAAGCCAAGAGCATGGCCGTCGCGGCCCCTGGCGCAAGGCCAGCACTGCTGATCTGCAATCTCCTCCCCCGGTTGGGAGCCGAGGGGGAAGAGAGGGGACATAGCCAGCCCGGGCAGCTCTCTCATGGGGCAGCGGCCCCCGGAGGCCTGGCCGGGCCTGGCCCCGACTGCCGTTGGTGTTGCCCGATATCCAAAGTGAAACACAAATCAACAAAGTTGATTTATGCCGGTGCTTTATTTAGGGCCCGGGGACCTGAGGACTAGCGTCCCAAGTCAGAATCCCGGAGACCCTCATTTTACAATCAGCTTTTATAACTTTTTACAACTGATTACTTCATCAACATATGTGCAAAACCCCACATCCCAAGTTACAATAGATACATATATCAAAATCAAATTACACTCCTTGAAGTCATAAATTTCACATGGTTGTCTGCTCCAGGACTATAGTTTAGCTCCTGTGGTCAAACTCCCACCACCAGATATCCATGGCTACGTTATACTTTAACTTAATCTCATGGAAACAGCTAACAGTTTCTACCTGTTTGTTCTTAGCTAAGCCTTAAGTCTCAGGAACCTCAGTACATTCCCATGGCACATTCCCAGAATTAGGGCCTACTTCTAATAGAAAAATCTTCAAGCCTTAGCATGACTACTACTACTTCACTATTTTATGTCTCCCAACCCCCCTTTGGTAACAACTCCCCCCTTTTGAGCATTCTTCAAGGATTCTGCAAGGATGCTCAATCTTCAAGTGATGGTTTCCAGATAGGTCGGCGGGGGACTCTCTCTGGGCGAAATCACTTCTTTCCTGGTCAGAGCCTTCATCACCCGACGTGTATGCATGCCTTCTCTTGCAATTACTCCTAGGAGACACTTATATGCTATGACAATGAGAATCACCATTATTACAATCATTACAATATACTGTATTATAGAGGATAACCAACCTGAGACCTGGATTCCTAATGAGCTAAATAGAGCTCCTACCCAATTATGTTCTGCCTCCTTTTGGACCTCCTGCACTTGTGATTCAATTTGTCCCAATTGGCTTATATCCTTTTCCACCTCTTGGGTTACGTTTGGGATATGCACACAACAACGGTCATCCCTCCCTTGCAGGTATCCACAAACTCCATGTTCCTTTAGCAAAATCATATCCAGGGCCATCCTATTTTGAACTGTCATTCTGGTGGTTGCTTGTAACTGTATATTCAAGTCCTTAAACCCCTTCTTAGTGACTGCTGCCAATCGTTCTGTTTGTCCCAATAACTTGTAAAGCATCTCTCTGTTCCTATAAGTAGCTACCGGAGCAAATAATGACTCAAGTGCCCAATCAAATTTGACTCCCCCTGATGGTTCATGCCATTCATCCTCTGAGTCTACTAATTCGTCCACTTCCCTTCTTATTCGCCTCTGGGTCTCCTCCTTAGTAAGTTCGGACTGTTTCCAGAATGGACATAAAGTGGGAATTCCTAGTGTAATTTGTGTCACTGAACCATCGATTGGCATATGGGTAGTCCATTGTCCATGTCCCTTAACCCAAACCAAGTTCCCTGGGCTTCTTACCGTGGTTGTTTTGCAGTCAACTCCCATTTTATTATCTCTTTTCATGGAATGATTATATCCTCTGCACTCACATCCCAGCTGTAACAGAACTCTCACAGGTAGCAAACCAATATGTTCTGGTGAGGTATCACAAGTAAAGATTTTGGTACAGTTCCAATCATCCTTAGCCTTCGTTAATTGTCTCCAATGTGCAGGAACATCTTTAGATAATTCATAACTTTGGTTCTTTTTCCCTATCCATTGAATACACCAATTTACTGGGCCTATATAACTGTATGTTTCCAATAAACTTGGTCCCCAGATTGTCTGCCACTCTTCCATAGTGGTGTGGTGGGTAACATTTTGGCATACCTTTTCATTTATCTTTTTCTTTGTTTGTATTTGCACTCTCGAACAGGGGTACTTCCCTGCTTTTGAAACTAAACAACTTCCCTTATTTCGACGGTCCTCTACCCAACCGAGATAGCCTGGCATCTGTTGACATTGTTGCTTAGTTACCTCCTGTGGAATCAAACATCCTTCTATCCATCCTGGTATTATGTGGGATACAAATTTACAATTCCAGGAGACATTACTAAATGCTTTGGGCATTTCTCCGACAGGTATTATTCCCCATGATATTGGGTCACCTGCTGAGTGAGGCATGGGCAAACAAGCTGTAATGGTTGTGACATTTTGCATTTTCCCAAAATCCCGAATTAATCCTAGCACCAGATTTTCTTGTTCTGGGGTTTTTATGGGATTCCTAATTTCTGTTACTTGCCTGGTGACTCGAGTTTCTCTCATATAGACGTGAGCCATTCCATGTTCCCACCAATCATCCTCCGAGACCCAACACCAATAATTTCCTTCATCATCATCCTTCTTGGCCTGCCTAATTACTAAGACTATCATTCCAATTCTTCTCTCGATCTGATATTTGGGTCCAGATTTCAAATTTCCCTTAAACCACCACCCAAAGTCGGTGAATTTCTTTTCCCCTGTGATACAGCTTAAAATTAGGTCCTGGCCTTCTGTTGCTAGATATACCCCATGCTGTGGTTTAACGCTCCCATCCAAGTGAGGATTGGCAACTACTTCCCTCAGTCCATAGTTCCCGTCACTTCCACAAGTGACTACACATAGGTATTCTCCTTCAGACTCTCCAATTTTGGGATCAGTAATGTTGAGCCACCCCTTCCCTCTCAGTCCGACTATCCACCAGCTTATTCCAACGGTTAATCTTTCCCACATCTGGTCCGGGCCCTTTTTCCACCATTTGACTTGTACTGTCCATCCACAGTAATGGTCTAATTCAAAGGTGCAGTTTATTCTTAATGGGGGTCCATTCCACATGTCAACTTGTGTGTGGACCGGTACCACTGTGACAGGATTTTCCAAATTTTCCTTATTATTTATCCCTAACACTTTTACCTCAAAATTCCCATAATCAAAGCTATCCCTAATCCAAACAACACATGTGAATGGGCCTGTATGGTTTCTCCATGTTGTGGGTACCTGCAAGGTCGTGTTCCCTCTTTGTTGTTGCTTGTCCCAGAACAAGGTAACCATTCCCTGATCCGCCACTTCTGGTCCCACTTTCCATCTGACATTTATTTCCTTGAATCCAGCTCTCTGGTTATCTGAAAACAAACAGGTTAGATTCATGCTCGCATTTTCAGGCACTACTACATACGGATCAACTACAGTAACTACCACAAAAGCATCCACATATAGGATCTGTCCCAGTAGGATGACAATTATTAGGATTTGGCTTTGAACACCATCCGGGTAGCAGATAGAGGTCGAACTTCCCACTGAGACGGAACTTTCTTGACTCTGGTGTAATGGATCCAGTTTCCGATGCCCTCGACCTTTACAGCGGTGAAAGTAGTCATGAGTACTTGGTAAGGGCCTTCCCATGTTTCCTTCAGAGGTTCAGTGTTCCAGTTTTTGATATACACTTGGTCTCCTGGTAGGATATCATGAGCTGGATTTTCCAATGGTAACAGCCGATTCCACTGCAGGGCTCCTCTGATAGCTGTGAGGGTCTTATTGAGAGACAGGATATAAGTGAGTAAGATTTGGTCTCCTATCAAATGCGGGTCACCCTGATACACTGTAGCATGATAAGGTTTGCCGTACAGGATTTCATACGGACTTACTCCTACCTTCTCTCTAGGCTTTATCCTGATTCTCAACAGGGCCAGGGGCAATGCCTGAGGCCACTGGATTTTTGCTTCCTGACAAATCTTCTTGATCTGCCCCTTCAGAGTCTGGTTCATCCTTTCCACCTGTCCACTAGACTGTGGTCTCCAGGGGGTATGAAGATTCCAAGTTATCCCTAACATTCTTGCTACCTCCTGTACAATTCCTGCCACAAAGTGGGGTCCCCTGTCTGATGACATTCCTAACGGTACACCAAATCTTGGTATAATCTCCCGTAACAGTGTCTTTACTACCTCTTTTGCCTGATTTGTTCGACAGGGAAAGGCTTCCGGCCACCCGGAAAAGGTACATACATACACCAATATGTACTTATATCCCTGGGCTTTTGGTAATTCTGAAAAATCTATTTGCCAATAATCTCCTGGTTGGGGTCCCACCTGTAATTTTCCCATTTGCACTTGCCTCCTAGTCACAGGGTTATTTTTGATACATACCGGGCAGGTGGCGTTCACTCTCTTAGCCATTGTTAACATCTGATTTGAGATTACCTCTTTCCGCAGGAATTGAATCAGCGCTTCTGCTCCCCAATGGCATTTGTTATGTTCCATTTCCAGCACTGCTCTCATGATTCTCACGGGTAGAACTACTTGTCCCGTTGATGTTACATACCATCCTTTGATGTTTTTGCGGGCTTGCACCAACTTGGCTAGTTTTTCATCTTCTGGAGAATAGCTAGGTTTTTGTTCAAGGTAAGAAGCAGCTGGGTTAGTCCATACAGGCAATAATGCTAATTGAGTCCATACTTCTCGGGCTACCTGTTTGGCTGCTTTGTCTGCCAGCTGGTTTCCTTGGTGTTCCTTTCCCATCCCCCTCTGATGTCCTTTTACATGCATTACTGCCACCTCCCGGGGTTTGTGGACCGCTTCAAGTAGGGCTAGAATTTGCTCACGGTGTTTGACCTGTGCCCCTTGCAAGTTCAAAAGTCCCCTTTCTTTCCACAAAGCCCCGTGCACATGGATTACTCCAAAAGCATATTTGGAGTCTGTCCAGATATTTACTCTTTTTCCTTGACTTAAAACCAAAGCTCTTACCAAAGCCCATATTTCTGCCTTTTGGGCTGATGTTCCTGGGGTCAGAGCCTTAGCCTCTATGACTTGGTTTAGGGTTACCACAGCATACCCAGCATACCGAGTTCCATTTTCAACGAAGCTGGAGCCATCAGTGAACAGTTCCCAGTCGGGGTCCTCCAAAGGCTCATCTCTCAAGTCTTGTCGACTAGCGAATACCTGTTCGATGGTTTCCACACAATCATGTACCAGTTCTCCTTCATCCTGTTGAGCTTGGAGAAATTCTGCTGGATTAAGACAGTTAGTTGTTTTTAATTCGATGTCGTCTTGTTCCCTCAACTGTGCCTGGTACTGTAACATGCGGCTAGACGACAACCAATGCCCCCCTTTTTGTTCCAGTACTGCAATTACCATGTGGGGAATATACACTTCAATTTTCTTTCCCAAAGTCAATTTCCTGGCCTCCTGTATCAGAATCACAGTGGCTGCCACAGCTCTTAAGCAGCTGGGCCATCCAGCACTCACGGCATCCAACTGTTTTGAGAAGTATCCCACTGGGCGTTTCCACGATCCCAGCTTTTGTGTGAGTACTCCCACTGCCAGTCGCTGCCTTTCATTCACATACAGTTGAAAATCCTTTGTGAGGTCCGGCAAACCTAGGGCAGGTGCTTCCCTCAATGCCTGTTTCAGTGCCTGGAATGCCCTTTCCTGGATTCTTCCCCACTTTAGCTCAGGGTCTTTTGCAGCTTCATAGAGGGGTTTGGCTTTCAGGCCGAAGTCTGGAATCCACAGCCGACACCACCCCACCATCCCTAGAAAAGATCTCAGTTCCTGATGATTTCGGGGCGTAGGAATGGCACAGATTGTTTGTATCCGGTTAGTACCCAACCTCCGGGTCCCCTGGGATATTTCGCAACCCAAATATATGACTTTTTCTCTTACCAGTTGGGCTTTTTCTTTAGACACACGATATCCAGCTTGTCCCAGCATATTCAACAGTCCGATGGTTAGGCGCAAGCACACCTCTTGCTCTACAGTAGCCAGGAAAATGTCATCAACATACTGCAATAATACATAAGAGAAAGGAGACTCCCATACCTGGCTGATTTTCCATTCCTCCAATTCCCGAGCCAACTGGTTCCCAAATATCATAGGACTGTTCTTGTAACCTTGAGGCAAACGTGCCCAAGTCAGCTGTTTCTTCCGTCCTGTATCTGGGTCTTCCCATTCAAAGGCGAACAATTTTCTGCTTTCAAATGCCAGAGGGATGCAGAAAAACGCGTCCTTTAAATCGATTACAGTGAACCACTGAAATTTTTCAGACACAGATGTTAGCAATGTATAAGGATTAGCCACCACCGGATGGATATCCTTTGTGATATTATTAATTGCCCTTAAATCTTGAACCAGTCTATATTTTCCATTTGGTTTCCTCACCGGGAAAATTGGGGTATTGTATTCTGATTCACATTCTTGCAGAATTCCTAATGCCAAAAACTGAGTTATCATTGGGGCTACCCCTTTCCTAGCTTCCAGCTTTAGTGGGTACTGCTTTAATCTAACTGGATGGGCTCCTTCCTTCAACTCCACCACTACAGGTTGTGCAGCTTTTGACTTACCCGGAACTCCAGACTCCCAGACCCATGGTACTACTGCCTGCTCTATTTCTTCAGGTATACCTGTTGTTTCTACTTCTTTTATCACAAACAACTGGGATAGGTTTTCTTCTGGGATTTCCAATTTAACCCTTCCTTTTTCAAAAATTATTCTCGCATTCAC
Source organism: Trochalopteron elliotii (assembly GCA_024734555.1). NCBI lineage: Eukaryota > Metazoa > Chordata > Aves > Passeriformes > Leiothrichidae > Trochalopteron > Trochalopteron elliotii. The sequence continues at coordinate 137,695 of JANPWX010018518.1, read as the reverse complement.
TCTTGACAATAAATCCCTTCCTAGCAATGATTCTGGACTATTTGGCATGTACAAGAATTGATGGTCAAATTCTTTTCCCCCAAATCTTATATCTAATGGGCGTAAAAACGTCCTTTCCTCTATTTGTCCCATAACCCCCACCACCTGGATAGTAGAATCACTTAAGGGTCCCATTAGTGTATTTAAAGCTGAATGTGTAGCTCCAGTATCTATCCTAAATTGTCTGGGCTCCCCCCCCCACCTCAATTATCA
>JANPWX010018518.1:33946-127465 GCA_024734555.1 Trochalopteron elliotii | reverse complement strand
TTTTAAATTGTGGCCCCTGAAGTGTCCTCTGCAGAAGGTGAGCTATGACCATCCTTATGTGGTTTAATCAGTCACCAACCAGCTGCAGTGACCTGTGAGGCACAGGAGGATGGACAACGTACAAATGTTGCTATGTCCACCTCCAGAAAATGGATCTCATTCTTAATAACACAGGATTTAATATGGCAAAGCTACCCAGAAAAGCAGAATGGCACTTGATGGCTACAAAGAAAACAAGGAAGAACATCAAAAGTTAAAGAAAACTTCTAAATGTGACCTCCAGTTCCCTTCTGTGCGCTTGGATGTGCCCATCACTTATATGCCACTACCTAAAAATGTAAAAGCTATATTGGGATGAGGCTAGAAGGGTGAAATATTAGCTGAGAAAATGACAATGTTCTTTGTTGGTGATTTATTCTAGCTTCAGTTAATGTGTTTTCTTAAGCTTTTGGATAGTGTCATCTTCATTCTCAATTGTTAAGTTTCAGAGATACAGCTATATTATTAAAAATTCGTTTTGATAGAATTAGACTATCATTACCAGGTAATGAGAAGAACATTACTGACTTTGTGAGGAACTGTCTTCCAGGATTTTCATCTAAATTAAACTTTGGTCTGACAAAAGAATAAATTGTCTCTGAAGTCTACTGTTTCCTTGGTGATATTTTTTATTCTTGTGTCATAATGCAAGCAGAAGAAACATTTGAAACTTTGGTTAGATTACTTTCCGGTGCTGCAAAAATGGGAAGATCACACAAAAATCGAATGATGCTAAATGAATGGAGTAAAGGCTATGCAATTATGGTTAAAGTAGGATTAAATAAGTAAAGGCTAATTGCAAGCATGACATGATAGAGCGGGGGAAAAAGGAAAAATTTCCCTGTGCTTCTTTTCATAACTCATACATGCGAGTTCTTCAAGTCATAGATAATTTATAAAGATCATATAACAGCTATGAAAGTGCACGGAGAACTAAATGACTGTGCTTTAAATGACAGACACTACTAATAAACACATGGAAGAAAGGCATAAATGTTTTTCATAATATATACAATATTTTTAAATCCATGTATATATAGACACACAGGTAGAAGGGTTAATGGAAATATTGTAGAAAAGGTTTGAGAGTCCAACAGAGATATGTACTAATTCCTATTTTTTTTAAAGTCAAGTACTTTCTTTGAACTTCTATTGTTATCTGGAAATTGTAATAAATAAAACAACTACAGTCACTACCTTGAAAACAATACACCAAAAGAAATCATGAAGAGAATAAAATATTCCATGGTAAGGAATCCAATCCAAAGAACTTCTTCACATACTCAGGACCTGTTCAAAGGGGATAAAAATTGTATGAAAATCTAATAATTTTTCAGAGAGAGGAATGAAATCAGGAAGTGCCCAGAATACATATCATTACATAAAAAAAATTCTGCTGTGAGTAGAGAGCTTCCAAAACAGGATAATCTGAAAAAAAATCAATATCTTTAAAGAAAGACCTCATTTTAATATTTATACTGACTAATATCAATGGCATCAGCATTTCCTTGAGGAGAACCTCATGGCTTTACCTTAGAGAACGCTCATCACATGTGAGAATGCTCATCACACCCTTGCCTCCTTTGTATCCTGAGACATTTCCAGAAGCAGCACTGTTGAAAGCATGGATTTATTGCTGCTTTTTCAGGACAGTTTGTCAGCTTGGTGTCACCCATTTGTATCTGATCAAAGCCAGCCAACTCTTTAAGGATCTGTGTGTAGAACCACTCTTCCCTGGGCAGATAATTCTCCATCACATCAATGTTGTTTTATGATGATGTGTTACAATTTCAGTCAGAAAAGGTCAGAGCTGCCATGGAAAGAGCAGTGATTTATTATTCAGAGGGAGATGGCATTGCAGCCCATAAAGCATTCAGTACTACCACTAAGACTTCACTGAAATGGGAATGATTTTGCTGAATAATTTGCTGCATTCTAAGCTGTTGTTTCCCACTCAAAAAGTGTACCTTAATAACATTTTTTATTCTTGTGTATAAGCTACTTTAAAAATCTGCAATAGTATAAAAGCATTTCTTCAAATTTCTTGAAAGCCTTCAATTAGTGGAATATATTCTCTTTTCGTAGAATGCATTAAAAAACATTTTTTTTCATTTTTATCAGCATCATTAGCACATTTCTTAAATTCAGTGTTCATCTTCAGTAACAGAATTATCATAACAGTTCAGCAGAAATATATTTTTAAAAAGAAGCCAATCCTAATTAAGAAAATCAAGCAGGAAAAATACTTAAATTTCTTCCAAATTCCATTTGGGGAGCAAAGGATTTCTCTGCAGTTATCTGGTGCCTGGAGAATTTGGGACCACTGAAGATGCCAAGATAAGATCTTAAGCTTTAAAAGACTTCTGTGTATGCGGGTGTTTGGGGCTGCTTACTGGCTAGCTAGTTCAACAAGTCCGCATTCAGGGGTACTGCTTAGTACCTTTCTGATTTGGTGGGTCTGAACCTCAGGCAGAAGCGTGGCAAACGGCGTGGAAGAAGAAAGGAGGACCTCCACATGGGTTTGAACTTGGGTTTTATTTCACCCAGAGGCCCACGTGAAAAGTGAGATTTTTCCTCTGGGTTTCAGTTTAAGTACAGGGGGTGTCGACAGAGCAGGGGACAAACTAGAACCAATCTCAGTGAAGGGGGGAGTGACCCAGGACAAAAGGGACAATTAACAATACAATTGTATACATAAAAGAGGGAGGGGAACCAGAACTTGCCGAATCACCCTACAGCCCCACCAGAATTTTCCAGGCTTCTGGGCGGGATTGCAGGGTGATTGACAGGACCCACAACCCAGGAAAGACCAAGGGGTTTGAACAGGGGATAAAGGGACAAACCATTATAAAACGAGGAACAAAAGCATGCATGTGGGTTTGCAAGATTTCCATGTTTTAGAAAAGGTTTTGTTATAAGTTAGTATAGCTCTAGTTACCCCATAAGGGCCCCCTGTCTTGGAGTTTTCTCTTATCATAAGTTGATAAGAGTTTCTGTGCCTCTCTGGTCTTTGCCCAGAGACTGTTTCCTATTGGTCCTTTCCCCATGATGCTCCCTGCCCATCCTCTCCTTCTTCCCCTGTCCATCATTGAGTCCCTATCTCCAAGGTCCAGAACTTTCGAAGAGATTCAGACAGCAGTTGGCAGATTCCCCTGAGACCCCTCCCCAAATTACCTTGATTTGTTAGTAGTTAGGTAATTCAGTTGGCATGTGTTACTTTGCTTTGTTTTATTGGTTTGTAGTTTGTATCCACCCCTTGAACCTGTCCTGAACAAAACCCCCCTGTAGCCTTTTGTCGGGGTCTCTCCTGAGGAGGTAAGGGGTTCCCCCATGACTCCAATAAACCTCTGTCACCCCTGATGCTCCGAGAGTCCCCTCTTTCATTTACACCACTGCTGTGACAGCGAAAGTCCAGGGGCTGCTGAGCCAAGACTCACAAATCGGTCCTGTTGTGGCGTGTCGGAGCTGCTGGGACGTCTAGCCGAACACCGGGTTGACCAAAGATACACGCACTCCAACACATGCAAAACTTTGCTACAGCTAAAATGCACCACAACATCTGTGGAGCACAGAGGACTGACTACACCTCAAGTAAACCAAGTCTCTATAGAGTCAACACATCCTTACAAAATTTCAGGATCAGAAACTAATTTACTCAACATTTCCACTGAATTCAGTTACAGACTTCCCTTGTAATTCAGACTTTTACATTTTCTTAAATTATAAATAAATTCTTCCAACATGTCTGGACTATACAATAATAATTATAATTCAGATACTAATTACTGCCTGAATACGCTAAGAAACATTGTTAAGAAATGACACGTGGAAAGACTCTAAAACTCAGAGACAAAGTGAGTTTTAAAGTAGGTATGTGATTTATTCAGCACTAGGCGCGATGCGGGATAGCTCCCAAAGGCATGCACAGCCCCTCGCTCACTCCCATTCTCCTTTAACCTCTAGAATGTTACATATGCATCAATTTTCTCAATACACCTATGCATATTCATTCCTTGGCTCCTCCTCTCTCCGCTTCGCATGCTAATTGTCTTATCGATCCTTTGCACCTGTGCGTCTCTGGTGGTTGTCTCGGGGGTCTCAGAGATGAAGAAGAATAGTCTTCCTCAGAGATGAACTTCTGACCTTGCTGCCTTGCGCATGCCCACTGATCCTCTGGTCATAGCCCAAGCTCTAAGGCCGGGTTTATCTGGTCCTGGGGGCCCAAGGCACCTCGTTATCTCAGTATCTCTGGTAGTCTTGTATTCTTGTCTTTTGTTCTGGTAAGCATTTCCCCCCTTATCAGGCATCTTTGCATTCCTCCTTGCTGTTCTTACACACAGCCCTGTCTCTTCCTTCGAAGAGCAGCAATACATCCCATCTGAATGCCTATCTTTTAATCAATATCTTCTAATTTCTATGATTAATATCCTCTAATTTCCAACCCCATGTTTCAGTAAGGCCAGAAGGAGCATCTGTGCCAAAATTGGAGAGGAATGGTTTTATCTCAAGCTGAACTGTAACATCAGTGTCTTCTTTTACCTTGCTGGAGAATTTCTTGGATTTAACCACATTACAGTTTCTCCAACTAATCACTGGGTTGATTTTTTTTTTTTCTGTCTTTAAATAGAAGGTTCTTTGGAAGGAATCGAGGCTTTTGGTGGTCTCTGAGCTCGAGGTGAAGCAGCCAAGCCCAGGATACTGTGCAGCAGGAAGGGGTTTGCCAGCAGCAGCTGCAATATTTGGGAACTTGGACGCGGCGGAAGAAAAGGCACGACTGTCATGAATCTGAGTTCTTTAAATAATGTGTGACCTAATACACTGCTTTAAAATATTAAAATTTCAAATTATCAATGATTCCTCTTATACCTGATCTAGGAGGATGTTTCAGCAGTTTCCATTAGGGCTGCAATGACAGCTGCTCTGAATTGCTGATCCTGACAACTCCACTGCACTGGCTGTAAATCTGGAGAAAATGCACCCTTAAAAAACAGCTCGTTCCATAAGGGAGAATCCACAAAATTGTTGAAAGATACTAAAATAGATGCTAAAAGCTTAGTTTTACGATTAAGATGCATATGCCAAATTATATATTACTCATTACATGGTGTAAAGACAAGGTAAGTAGGATATGAATTCACATCCTACATTACATGGTTAAGCTGCCTTCTTTCTAACATAGCAACTTCAAAATCCATCAAGCTTTACACTTATAGAGATACCAGAGAAAAATTTCAGGAATGGGACCCTCTGAAAGAAAGACTTGTTAAAATGTTTGTAATCAAATTAAAAAACTCTAAATGATAGAGTGGTAAACAAAAAAATTCATCTTACTGTCATTACAGATATATGAAGCACATCACGAATCTCTCCAACAGCTGTTCTTTTACTGTAGAAATAATCTGTAGAAATATCTGAATTTGTTTTGTTTCCTCTGACTACCCAGGAGTTTATTTTTCTGAATGATACAGCTCTACATTTATGGGAGCCAGGAAGACAGACTTAATGCTGTTCTGAGGCCAAAAAGGCACAGATCACTTAAGCCTGCCACTAACATGCCTTGGATAACCTCATTATTCTCACTGAAATTTGGTTCAAAACATAACAATTTGGGTGCTGAATTTGGAAAATCATATTTAGAAAAAACCTGCTTCATCAAACTAATTTCTTTCATTGTACTTTTTATGGCTGATTTCCCCATACGAAAATGTCCTTTGTATAGCATAATTTGATCTGATTTTGTGGGAGAACTATTGCACCTTTACCATTCTAAGAAAGACCTCACTGAAAATTAGCTCCATCTTATCTTTTTGCTATCTTCTAGATCATTTGGGTTTTAAGCAAATGTCGGAGAGCCGCTTCCATTTTCTGTAAATTGCTGCCTCCTTGTTTGTGGTGCTCTTCAAACAGATTTTGAAGCCTTGACTCCAGATTACAAAGCTCCTTCACACTTAGTCCCCTGGCACTTCAATCATTTTGACTCCACTGATTAGTTTCCTTAATTTCTCAGTCTGCTCTTTTGGAATTAGAAACCTTGAGCCATCAACCTGGTTTTGTTTATCCTTCGGTTTAACTGGAAATGCATTGATTCATGCCTATTCACCCCAAGGTTAATCTCTTTGACCAGCTGATTCAGGGGCTGCCCAGTGAGGGAATGTGATTCATCCAGAATTGCCAAAGCTTCTGGCATTCCTGGCAGCACTCACTCTAGCCGGGATGTGCAGATGCCAACATCTGCTGTAATGACACAGAGCATGGTAGAATTCCTCTCTCCATAACATTAACAATCTATTTAAATCTGTCCATAAAAAGTGGAGCAGAACAAAACGCTGGCTTAGAGAATGCGCATTCACAGTCTTTCCCCAACACTGATTTTATGATTCTTACCTCTACTGGGCTGGGTTTTTTTCTAAACCAGTCTGCCACTGCCTCTTTTTCTTCCTTTAGAACCCAACTGCTTAAAAAGCAAGGACTCTTCAATCCCTCTGTTCTAGTTTTGATACCTCTTAAACAATGCTTCTATCATTTCCCAGGTGATTTTTTTAAAACCAAAAATTATTTGACACTGGGAAAAAAAAATAACTACTCAAAATTGTTTGATTCAGATATTGCTGCCCAGGAACATGAGCTCATTTTCACTCCTTCAGTGAAACTTGAGTTCTGGCTGTATCTATAATATTTAATATGGCATTCAGACAGTGTCATGGCTTGAGTTTTTTAATGTTAGTAAAAATATTCCCCAAAAAGTTTAAATTTGAAACCACTTTTGAAGGACTTGTGCAAGTCTCCTGTCACGGTACAAACAAGAGAAGGGGGTGTGTGCACTTCATACTACATCACAGATATATTTATGGCACATACCATGCTCTGTAGATATAATTGAGGTACTTTCTTATATATGTATATGTGTGCATATGTGTGAGAAACTTGAAAAAAAATAATTTAAATGCATTTAGATTTTTTTCCTGGTTTATGAACAGAAAGGAGAATGAATCCTCCAAACTGTCCAACCATTAAATGTATTTTTTAAAGCCTCATTTTAGCTATTGTTGGAGACGATGAAAGTTTAACAGGAATGTTTTACAGTAATGAATGCTTAGCAGAAGGCTCTTTAGAAATGAAAGCTAGTTTTGATACAGAAGAATAAAAAAAGCTTCAAGCTAGAAACTGCTGAAGTAGCAGTTACTGGATAACCTAAGAAAGCAAAGGTTAAGTCAGAGTGAAAGGAGGTTTTTTGGCTAGAGCAAAGGTATGTTTGACCACAAACAAAGAAATGCTTTTACTGAGAAAAGACAATTCCCAAGAAAAGCAGGGGATACCATAGGTAAACAGACATGCTGATGTAGCCAGTAGAGAAAAGACTTAAGAATTTTCCACTGCAAGAAAACAGAAAAACAACTTTAAGCTTAAACTGTAGCATACTAACTTTTGTGATTGGGTAGTACTAACTATTGTATTGTAATGATAATAGCTAGGATCGGTTAGAAGGTATGGTAAAGGTATTGTGTATAATGCTGATTGGTTGTATGTATTAAGATGCTCTGTAAAGAAAAATATATAATGCATTGTAACTAGAACTAAGGTGGCTTCAAGTGTTGCCTATAAGCTGATGCTGACAGCTATAGGCTTGGCTCTGGCACCCAGGACTGCTGTTACACCATCTATGCAATAAACAGCATTTGAAAGAGCTGCCTGCTGTCCCAACATCCTTCTGAGATCATCGTCGTCTACAACTATAGTATTAATTATCTGTCTCAAAACTCCATCTTCTACTCCACCTATTTTTATTTTTTTGCAAGTTTCTGCTTTGAAAAGTGAAAAAATTCAATCTGGTGTTCTGCTTTAATACATAATAAAGACAGAAGAAGTCTTCATTATTTCTCACATTATTTTCTTTGTATTTGTATTTAACACACAACTGTGCTTTTTTTCCTAGTCTTTTGTTTGAGTCACCAACAGATTAATTCTTTCTTCTAAATAAAATCTCATAATAATTTTATTCATAGATAGCCTATTAAAAAGTTATCTCAGTGTTATTTAAAGCACATTAATGGGGCAATATATATTAACAAAACTTATGTTGCATTTGTTTCCTGTTGGGGTTTTAAATCTAGATGGCAACTGATTAAATAATGAAAAACCATTTTGCAAAGAATTATTTTCTGGCATTCTGATTTAGTTCTGTACCAAGATTCTTTTTATCTTAGACCTCCATAGATAGGCACTGTCCATCTGAGATAAACTATTAATTGAGAGACCTTAGCATGCACATCACAGTTTAAAATATATACACTTCAGCCTATCTTATCCTTTCGCATTTTAATATTGACCCAAAAACTTACCTCGTAATTGATCTATAAATATCTCAGGATGAAACAGTCAATTTGATTGGAATCAATTTAAGATTTTCTTTTTAAGAAATTAAAAACTTCCCCATCCTGCATAACCTCTTTAATCAATAAGTCTTTCCTATAGTCTTAATTCTAGTAACTTCTCTTTAAAAAAAAAAAGAAATAGAAATCAAGCTTTGAGCAAGTTCACAGGTTGGCAGCAGAAACTGATGGTGAAACTGCCTTCATTAATTCTATTGTACAACTGTATTGATGCTGAAACAGGGTGAAGGACTGTGTGCGGAACATCAAGGGGACACAGAGCAGAATCAAACCACAAAAATATAAGGAATTCACTCTTCAGGGTGATTTCTTCTCCAAAATAGGACTTGTTATTGAGAAGATTTAGAATCAAATATAATGTAGGAATTGTCACAGCCGTAGAAGAAGACAAAGTTGGAAACCACAGAAAAAGAATTATCCTTTAATGAGCTCTGGTCAGAATGAGTGAGTCTATAAGTGAGATTGTGACTGCACAAAGACATTGGGGACCTGGACTTGACATTGATTGCTCAGCTCCTTTTCAACTCAAAATGAATTCTCAAGCACTTGCTGAGATTGAGCTGCCATCCAATGGCAAGCATGTCATTGCAATTAATTTCATTTTAATGGCTTTTTCAGACAAAAAAAAAATCACTTTCTTAAAATCAAACCCAGCCCTTTTAAGCAGCACTGCAGAACATCAGCTGGTTGTTAATTTATTGTATCAGATCTATGCAACCCTTCACAAAACCAAAAATGTGTCTTCCACCATGGCAGCCATTTCATTCTCAGTTCTCAACTATAAGGTCATGTCATCCTCATGATAGCAGCAGAGATTTTCATGAATCTTTACATATTTTGAAAGTTTTTTATTTAATTACTGTCTACAACACATGACAAATAAGTATCATACACAAAATCTATTACACAGAACAATGAATCATATGTTTGAAAATTTGTTTTCAGATGAAAAATGGTAAAAAATGGAATAAGTATATTAAAATGTTTCTACTTTACTTCTGCAAGTTGCATGATTTTTGGATCAGCAGAATAATCACCTGTAGCTATGTCCAACCTCAAGAATACTTACAGGAGTCCAGACCTTACCTGAAAGGCTGATGAAACCAATAATTTCAGAGCAGAATGTCATTTTGCCCTTAACTTATGAAACAAGTGTCATCTCCATTACTTTTTCTATTTAAATCTTCCAAAATTTCAGCAGTTTAAGACCAGAGCTTTGCAGATGACTGCTGTCCCCACATCTTTTCACCTCAAAGCATCACTGTTCAAAATCAAAGCAGGCCCCACAGTCATTTCAAATGCCATATGGGAAAATAAAGCCCATTCCATACACCTGATAAATTCTCTGTATGCTGGGACTGTCCTTCCTGTGTTTGATGATGTTCTCCATCTTCCAGACTCTTACTTCTGCCTTTTATTTTCTCTTTTCCTCCTTTTAACTTAACAATTTTAACAGGACTTCTGTGGTAATGCAATCCCTACACCTCTAGCAGGTGCTTCCAAATAGGGAGTGTCTCACTTTACCTTTTGACATGTTAAGAAGTTAAGCTGGAAAGTTCTGTGGATTTCTCTTTGCAATTGGCTCGAAGCCAGCCCAGAAGTGTAGATTGGACCCCGAGAATGTTACTCAAAGACTGTTGTTACACTCATTGGGCTAAGGGCCAAAAAGCCCACCTAAGCCATTAAGTACTAAAGAGAGAGAACAAAGGAACTCCACGCTTTTTGAGGTGCTGTAGCAAGCAAGGAGTTTGTCTCTTTGCTGTGCTTGGATGTGGCAGTGTACATTTTGGGATTTCCAGTAATTCTGTATGTTTTTGTTTTTTGTTTATAATGGTTTGTCCCTACACCCCCATCCCCAAACCCCTGTGGTCCTTCCCTGGTAATGGACCTTGTCAATCACCTTGCAAAAACTAGGAAGATTCTGGTGAATATGCTAGGTGATTCGGCAGAGCCCTTAAGTTCCCACCTTTCTTCATTGTATCCCTGTTCTGGGTCACACCCCCCACTCCTGGATTGGTTCTAGGTTCCCCCTGCTTGGGGTACGCCCCTGGGGTACTTAAGGTGGGGAGAGAGGGCCAGAGCTGGCTCTTGCTCGTGGGCAGCTCCAAGGACAGAATAAAGCCTAGTGAGAACCACGTGCAGAGTCCACTCTTTCTTCCACGCCATCGACTATGCTTCAGCCTGAGATTCAGACCCACCAGACCTTCCTTATATGCGGGTGAGAGAGCAAGCTAGCCAGTAAAGCAGCTCAGGACCCCGCCATACTTGGCTTTGTTGTTTTGTTTTTTGTATTATTTTCCATCTTTGTTAAAACCCTTTTTATTTTTCAAGGCACTCTCTATCAGCTGTCTCACTCGTTATTATAGCCACGTTTCTGCCAGGCTGGCCCTCAGAAGTGTGGGTAAAACCCATAGACTTCAACTCCGTTGTTCACACTAATAAAATCCCAACTTAATATTCTTTTAAAAAATTGAAATTACATTTATATGTGGCAGGAAAAAGAGTGATAAGAGTTGCAGAGGATTTGAGAAAACTGTCATTGATACATTTGATTTTACACTAAAAGCCTCCAGCATTCTGTAATATCCTTGTGTATAGTCTCTGTGAAAAGACTGAACTGAAAGTAGTCTGGATACTTTCACAGAACATTTATAACAGAAAACAAGTCTAAAGACAAAAACCTTTGCTAGAAGCAAGAAAGCTGATGTGGATTACCTTTGACTTCTCTTTCACTTCATTGGCAATGCATGACAGCATACGGTTTTGACAGGGAAATAAAAGGAATTAACAAAATGGTAACTAAAGACATGTTCCAATTTTAGATTCCAATTATAGCCCACATTGCTTAAAGCTAGGAAATTTGCAAACATCTAACATGGATGAAGGAGAGAGATCTAATGAAAAAGAAAACATGACACGAGAACACCGAAGCAGAAGCAGCTAATTAAACCCATACAACTGCAAAGCAGATGAATTATTAAGAGGCAGAAGTTAGTGATAAACTTGTAGTGCTTTTATGCTGAAAGAAGATTTAAAATTAAACAACCTGTAAGCACAAGTTATATGTAGGGTTGGGGGGAGGGGTGGAGTAGTTATCATTGCATTTAGTTTTTCTGCTGCAACCTACTTTGTCATCCAAGCTACATATCAAAGACTTTAGCCCAGGTTTGCCTGTGGGCTAAAGGGTTTTGATAAAAAAGCTGTGTAATGCACACTAAGAAATGCTTCATTCTTTGGAAGATAAACCTCTGACCACTGTTGTTATTAACAGCAACAAAGCATGAGTGTATTTCAAAGGCAATGTTCATTTTGCTCACCATGAAAGTTCATTCTGTAATTAAAATAATCTGCAAAACTTCCTACTTGACACTAGGAGATCTACTACTGATCTACAACAAAAGCAGTCTGCACAGCAGAATGAGCTCTGGGAATTTAGGGATCTGGCATGGATCATTACTACTGTTAATTTTTGTCACGTGGAGTGTAACCCCAATGAAGTAATATGAAAATAAGATTCATTTAACCCTGGAAGGCTTCGGGACCAGGTTGGACGAGGCTTGGAGCAACCTGCTCCAGTGGAAGTTGCTCTTTTTCATGGCAGGGGATTTGGAACAAGATGATCTTTAAGGTCCCTTCCAACCCAAACCAATCCATGACTCAACTCCACAGGCAGCATGCACTAGAAAGGGGTGACCAAACACCATGCTCAGGTGTGAATGGGAACAAGAACAAGAGAACAGATTAATGAGAGCAGAATGAGGATCTGGAACACAGACTTGTGTGGAACAAAAGGAACAGCTCTTACCTCTGCACAATGTTTCTGTAATACAGGAAGGGAAATCTGTGGGAGGAGACCAAATTAGCACATCACCACCTCCTCCAGACACTCTAGGAGTCCTACTTTTTCATGAGCAGATCTCTGCCGTGTGCATCTACTTATTCCCTCTCTATTTTTGAAAATATGTAGTGACCTGAAAATCTACATTCATGAAGTGTTTTTACAAACTTCCTGTTAATTTTTTGAAAATGTGCTGTAAAGTGTTTGAAGAGCAATAAATACTTGCTTTTAAAACTTCCCATAGAAAAAGATTTACATATGAAAAAATGAACTTTTTCCCCAATATCAAGGAGATTTTCACAATGATATTGAATAAGTTGTTCCTCCCAATCTGAACAGTTACATGCAATTACTGTAGGAACAGATACTTCACTTGTTTCTCAGTGATCATTGTCTCTGACCTAAATTACTTAGTTCTTTGCTTCTGATCATGGTTACTACAGAAATTGTCAAGTGCTTTTAATTTAAGACCCCCAAAATATCAATAGTCCTTAAAACATTCCCCATACCCTTGAAAAAGTCATGTGCGAAAGATTTTTTTATCATAAGTTTCTTCCTGCACTAACTTTGCAGTGTGTTTGGTTTCCCCAGTATCCCTGAACAACTGCATCCTCTAAACATAAAAAGGAAATCCATTTCCAAAACTGACAAATATCACCAAAGTTCATTTTTGCAGCAGAGAATAATTTGGGTTTACAATACTGGCACTTTTCAGCTAAAATTTGCCAGTAGCACTTTTAAAAGAATAAAGTACTGATTTAAGAGAAAGTATATGGAGCCACCAAAGTTTCTCAGCCTCTGCTGCAGATCTCTGTGCAGTTCCGGGCTCCCCAGAAAAGGAGAGACAGGGACATACTGGGACCAGAAAGGGATTAAGGGGATGGAGCATCTCCCATACAAGAAGTTAAGAGAGCTGAAACTGATGCCTTTTTGGGACTACCTAAAACCAGAGGCCAGACAGAGTTAAGGGAATAAAAAGCAGTTATATTTTTGAAGGGCCTTCAGGTACATTTCAGGCAGATTAAGCCCCCCCAGGGGCTACACCCAAAAAATGGACCACGGGTCACGGGTTTTCACACTTTTATAAGTTTGGTCCATTTATTTTTTGGGGATTAATCTTCCAATTACAGCTTCAGGTAATGAAGTCATTTACCCCCAGTTTGCTCCCCCCTAAATCACTTTGGTTTATATCTCTCAGAGACCTGAGGCAGTGAGGTGTCCTTGATTCCCAGGCCTGGAGAGGAATTGTTGTGTCCCACCAAAATGGGAAAGCAGCAGCTAACACTGTGTATGGAGTTTAGAGTTATACACTAATGAAGTGCAGGGTTACAAATACATGAAAAATATAAAAGCTAAATCCTAAGGCATCAGAACTGCTCATCCCCAAGGAGTCAGGGCTCAGGGTAGGTCATGGGAGTGTGCAAAATCACCTGGTGAGAGCAGCTCAGACCAGACTCTTCCCAGTGGTACCCAGAAACAGGACAAGAGGAAGAAGGTACAAATTTAAACACAGTAAATTGCACATAAGAAAAAGGTTTGTTTTTGGTGGTTTTTTTTTGGTTTTGTTTTTGTTTTTTTTTTTTTTTTTAATTTGGTGTGTTTTGTTTTCTGTGAGAGTGGAAAAGCAGGTTGCCTGGAAAGCTATGGAGTTGCCATCCTTGAAGATCTAACCTAAGTGGACACAACCCTAAACAACCTCTGGGTGAAATTATCTTGATGTTGAACTAGACCTCCAGGGATCCTTTAGTATTCAACTCCTCCACTTCATTTCTTGATTTTCTGGTTGATCATTTTTTAGCCTCTGACATTGTGGCTCTCTTTTCACAAATAGAATGCATTATGAGCAATTTTAATTTTTTTTCAGGACCAACTTTGTTTCTCCTCAGTGTAGTAAAAATATTGCAATTAAAGACAACTACAAAATTGTCACTTGTTTTATAAGCAGTAATATTTGTAATTAATTTTTTATTCTGTTATTAGACATGACCCAGACACAAAAACCAAATCAAACCTAAAACTCCATGTAACAGCTGAACAGTATCAAATTAACTTTCATTATTAGGCAGATTCTCATTAATTTTCCTGAATTAAAAAATAAGCAAAACATTTTATATTCCTCTACATCCATGTAATATTATTGCCAACTGGAGCTGTTGCAATTATTCTGTTAATAAGTTATACTTAATTACCTTTTTATGTTTTTGAATAAAGACTGAAGAAAAACTTTCAGTACGTGAAACATAAACAATTAAGTGTTACAATGATCACATTTCACCGAAGGTTGAGCAACAGCCTTGAGATTAATGGAAAGGTATAAACCAAGTTAGTATTTGAGAATACTCACAGGCACTGCCATTCTCTAGTGGGAAAACTGGGAGATGCAAATGCTGTCCTGTGCTGGGTTCCAGTATAAAAGAGATGGTCCAAAGTGAGGAATCCACTAAAGTATCATGGAAAGGGTTCATGAGAGAACTGGAGAGTTGGGATGGATGCCATGGAAATCATGGATTAGCCCACCAGCCCCGGGAGCCTGTGCACCAGCAGCTCTTCCACTTGCCTGGAGGAGGCCATAGCCAACCCAAATTTACTTCCAAAATTTTATTAATATAAATTGACTGAGCATACTTTTAGCTGAATTAATCTTAGTACTTTGCCCTGGCTTGAGAAGGAGGATGAAACAAGGGACCTCTACAAGTCATCCCAACCTCACTTTTCCTCCACTTCCAGCTACACAATGCTCTATATTGACATATTTCTCAAATATTGATGCCTGTGCTGTATTTGAGATTTTATGGCTCACTTCCTTTTTTGGGGGCATTTTCACTGTAATTTCAGTGCACATCTTACATTCAAGATACATTCTTCCACACCACATATCACCAGGGCCTTTATACTTTAGCAGAGCACTTTTTTCCCAAACTTTTTTTAAAAAATCATGCCTACTTCTTTAAGATTTCTCCTCTTCTCTTCATTTATTCTTGAGGAAATGAGGAAGAATCATAATTTCATGTCTTTTTATTTTACTTTTCAAGGTGTAATGCATCATTTAAAAAGGAAATATAGCTCTAAAAGTTGCTGTTAAGGACCAGGAAGCAGAAAAATAATATGAAGTTCTTTTGCAAGGTTTTTATCTTAACAGCATTACTAACTGTGGCATTTATCCTGCTTAACTTCACCAAATGTACCCTAGGGAAATGTCAACAGAGTCTTATGGTTTTAATACAAATGAATTATCAAAGAGTTTGAATAATGTAATCATCTTAATGTATTCAGTTTTTATAATGAACATCTGTTATGAGCAGAGAGAGGCAAAATGACTGGTTAATGCAACAATTACATAAACAATGAAAGTCAAAAATTATAAAAACCCAATTT
Source organism: Trochalopteron elliotii (assembly GCA_024734555.1). Lineage (NCBI taxonomy): Eukaryota > Metazoa > Chordata > Aves > Passeriformes > Leiothrichidae > Trochalopteron > Trochalopteron elliotii. The sequence goes on along the minus strand of JANPWX010018518.1, from coordinate 111,823 downwards.
TACAAATTTAACTGTTTTGAGCAACAAGCTGAAGAAACTGCCACTGAAATACTCCTTCTATCCCTCATTTCTGTTGGATGCATTTTTTTTCTTTGATGGCATTCATATATGTTTTTCAGATGCTTGTTCTGGGTATAATCCTGTTTACAAAGACAGCTTGTTCCCTGGATAGAAATCTTCTCCCTTGAGTGATGCATACTTGTGTTCTTAAAGTTGCTGCTAAATCTCTTACTTTCCATGCCTCTGCCAGTAATCATTTTGCAGTGTATTTTCTGTCAACTCCATTTATTAAGAGGGTTGTTTTCAAACATGCTGCTTGCATACATTACTGGGTTTCTGCTCTCATGGGAATACATTCTCTAATTATCGAGGTGGTCTAACAAATGCCTCTGATATTTACTGCTATTTTATTTTGGCATTGCACTTTCCGACCTAAATAAAATATCTGGAAAATTGGCATGAATGACACATAATTTTGCAGTCTATACTCTTTCAAGCTACCCTTTATGAGTAATTCCAAGAAATCATGAATATTTTGTTAAGGAAATCATGCTGTCATTTACTATTCAGAAAATAAACATCCTGTTTCATCTGAGTTCCTGAATGACATTTCTCCCAACCTCTGCGTTCTGAAACTGTAATCAGTTTGTTCTTTTGCTCCTGAAATGTTGTAATTTGAATATACTTGTCAGCTTGCCTCTGCACATCCATACAGACAGAACAGTTTCGGTCCCAAGTATGCAAATCTGCTATATTGAAATTGTGCTCTCAGAATCCCTTGCCAGGTTGGTTCAAGGCTGGATTCATCTGCTTTTGCTTGATGGCTATTTGCTGTTCACAATTTGTTAAATAGGGACCGTTCAAACTGCATTCAGAATAATATTTCAGTGAAAGTGGAGGTTATCACATGATTAAAGGTCCTAATTACTCTTAGATTAACCCCAGAATCACCAGGACAGAGAAAATTCCTGACTTTGGCCATGACCACAACTTAACTGGAGTCTAATGTATAATTTTTTTTTTTAACTGAAATATATTTCTCACTGAAATCCACATCCTCAATGTCAATGACTGTGTCTAAAGGGGTTACATAGCTCCAAAATGGTATTTACAGCTTCTGGGGTATTGACTAGGAAAAACCACAAAATGGTTCTACCTGAATGAAGGGAAGCAGGTCTGTACTGCTGAGGCCTTCAAGGAGTTCCTGTCAGGATTCACAAATTAAAACCAGCACTAGAGTGATTTTCCCTCTCTTTATTTAGAAAGAATGATTATGGTAATATACCTGAGAAATTCTAAGTATGATAATGGCGTTTTCTTTCTATATAGAATGTTCTAGTCATAACACATTAGATGTAGTAGTCAGGCTCAAAGCTGATTTAAATGTATGTTTCTGCTGCCCCTTTATACCACCCTGAAAATCTTCCTGTTGAAAGAACGACACAAGACAATAAAGATCTCAGAAATCACAATTAGGCAGAGTATGATAATTATTTCTGAAAATGACTGGAGAAGGGGGAGTGAGGAATCCTGGCTCTGCTGGTTGCTCACCTGTTGTGGTGTGTTTTTAGGTTTGCCAGTTTTCTGTATGCAGGTGTTCTTTGTTTTATACTGTTTTATATAAGTTACAATGGTTTCTCCCATGTATCCCCATGTTAAACCCTTTCTGGTTTCTCCTGAGTGATTGTCAGGTGTCAATCACAATTATGGGTCCTGTCCATCACTTTACAGCCCCGCCCTGATGTCTTGAAGGTTCTAGTGAGGATGTCGAGTAATTGGCAGGGTCCCGGTTCACCCCTCCCTTGATTGTATTGATTTGCTCTATTGTCTGTCATCCATGTTCTGGGTCATTCCCTTCACCTTCTGGATTTGTTCCAACCTGCCCCCTTCCCATTTCCTCACCTCCATACTTAAGGTGCTGTACAGAGAGAAAAGCAACTTTTGTGGGCTCTCTCTCTGGGTGTGTACAAGTCCCGCATGGGCTTAATAAACCCCAGTTGAATTTCTCACAAGAGTCCTCCCTTATTCCTCGCCACTGTTCACGCTTCTGCCGAAGGCAAGAACCCACAGGATTGGGGCGTATCCCAGGATACAAAACCGTACCTATACTGCGGCTTTGGTGCCCAAGCTAGCCAGAAACGGGATGCGAGTTCCCTGAGAGACGCACTGCACCATCGCACTCACTCTTTCCTAGCCAGGGGAATAACTGTGTGTCACACATGACAACTCTGAAACCTGGGCACACAGGCAACTTTTCTCACAGGCAGAACCAGTCATTTCAGTCAAGAGCTAATGGAGAAGTTGCTGCTGTCAAAACCACACGAACATATGCATAATTTTCATTCTTGTATTCACAGTTGTCATTACTAAGGAAGCACAGAGCGCAACAAAGCAGATGCCTGTGGCTCTGAACATAACTCATCCCCTTCACTGTCTGGTGTCTTTGATTCCCTAGTTGAGAATGCCCTCACCTGATTATGGTTTTCCTTTCCTTTCACTGTCTGGTTACCACAATCAACCCTGCATTTTACTGTACTCCATGTTCCTTTATTCATCCCCCTATTCAGTCCCAATTCTTTTGAAACCACTGAATCATCTAAACTCTCATCCTGACCAACTTCCTCAGGAGGAAAAAAAACAACATGCTTTTCTTAGGATCTTCTACACAGTTTTCTGTGTATAATAATTTTATTCCCCTATAGTCAGATTGTGCTGAATTCTTTTAGGAGTGTTGATACTTCGGTCATCCACAGATTCTTATCTATTTTTTGAATGCAGGGGACAAGAACTCTTGGTATCAGGTATAGTGTAAGCACAGCTGCTCTTTCCTTTGGAGTAGGAGAGGCCTGGAATAACTGGAGATCTTACCTAGGGCAAGGTGTGAAACTGAGGCCAAGCTGGGATATAGGAGAAGGAATGTTGTGTATGAAAACAGATCAGGATTTGGATAAATCTTCCTTGAGCACTTGGCTGATTGCTGTCTCTTTACATTCAGGTAGAAATTAGAAGGATTACACTTCCTGACACTAAATGTCTATATTCTGCCCCAGTTATACTTTAAATGTCTTTTGTAAACTAAGCCTGGGTCTTTTAAAATTAATTATCTTTAATTACCAGGTTCACTCCTCTGTCCTCAGAAAATTGCCACTTCATTTTCTTTGTTCTAATATTTGCTTACCTTACCAGTTAAACGTGACTTTTCAGAATGAAATTCTCAGTTGTACAGCAGGGTATTTCTAGCTAATTTCCTTAATACCCAAAGGATGCTCATAATCTGGACTTCCAGAAATGAGTATTAATTTCTTTTCTGTATATTCCCTCCCTTGATCTTAGTTATTTTACAAGGTCAACTCTGAGCACAACTTCATAAATTTTCAGACACCTCCTCTGATACAGTTTAACACATGGCCAGAGTATTATGAGCCGCGTGAAAATGTATCAATTTCTGAGGGTGTCCAGCACTTCTCAGAATGGCTTAAAACAATTGTGAGATGGCTCTTCAGGGGTGTTTTGTAAAGTAAAGGTTTTAATAAAAGCAAAATAACAAACAATACAGAAACAAAAGAAAAGCTGAACACAGGTGTCAGAGAAGCCTCTGACATCTTGCTAAGACACCCTAAAAAAGCCCAGAGCACCTTTATGCTTGTCCTTAAGTACCAAATGACCCAGAAGGGTTCTTTTGGCAAACTGCCACTAGAAACAGCTACAGGTTTTGAAAAACATCCCAAAGATCCAACCAGTTCCCCTGTGCTGGCAGTGAGCCAATTACAATGAAAAGGCTATGGAAAATTCTAGTTTAACTTCCTTATATGTTCAAAGGTAAACTGAAACTTTTTTCTTTATATAGAAGCACCTGCTCAGGTGTGGGGGTGCATTCCTACACTCCTCCAATTTAATTTTCTGTGTCCTTCAGCATTAGCAATCACAGGTAAATGATACCCCAGCTTTTTTTCCAGTGAATTCTTTTCTTCTTCCCAATGATTTCACTACTGTTTTCCCTGGAGGTTCATTTTGCATGCCAAAAACCAAGATTGCTTTGACATACTACCTCTCCAAATCTCATCTTTACATGGCTCCTTGAGTTACTCATTTTCATTAATATTCCATTTATATGATCCAGCACATCAGATTCCAGCAATGCATTGAAAATCTCAATTGGTGTCACCTCCTTTGCTTCTGCAGTGTCTTATTTATGTTTGTTTCCTCTCTTCCCATAGAACAATTTCAATGCATTTACATGTTTCTGCTAATCTGATTTCTGTCTCAAATAATGCAGTTCTGAATAAACTGAAATTGCCTGGCACATTTTAGCTCAAGAGCCACTCAAACTCTGCTCTCCTTCATCAGCCCCTCTCACCCAAAACAGGTCTTGAAGCCATTATTGTTCATGCAGACCATGAAATAAACTTCTGTTCAGAGGGAATTTATTGCTGAAAGTGATAACTCCTTGTCCAGGTGAGTTTGTGTGCTTTGCTTTTCAGTGAGTTCTTTAAATGCAGAGGGGAAAGGATCACCAAGATTTTGACAAAGGCAAGTATATCAGTTAAAGATAAATGAAATTCTTTCAGTGCTTGAAAATTAAAATAATCCAATTTTTCTAGGTCATATTAAAAATAATAACTTGGAGGTAATATTTGGTGCAATGGATCATAAGATATACACTGGATAATGGCAGAAAATCCAAGATGTATATTGGTGATAAGGGGTTTGTAACTTTAATTGACATTCAAATCTTGTTTAAACATGATTTGGCCTGTTGAACTGTAACTCTCTCTATTTAATTCAGTTTAGGCCAAAATAGAAAAGATATTTTAATTTTTAACTGTGGCCACTAAAATCACCTAAAGTGATAAAATCTGGAATATCAAGGTATTTAGAACCAAGGGGTTTTTTATTTCAGTTAAACTGACCTTACAGTCTTAAAATTGGCCTAGTCTTTGAGGACCTGATTACCTCTATATGATTTTCACACTCATATTTTGCATTTTTTAACTATATCTTGTTCTCTTTCCTTCCTTGGAAGTAGAATTGAATTTACTTTCCAAAATCATGTAAAAGGTTGATATAATTCCTCACAAGTATTATAAAGCAATTTCCTTTACTGCTGCCAAGCCTAAGAAAGGAGAGAATATTTGAGCACAGACTTTTTATCCTTCTTCCAAAGCATAGCTAATGATGAAGATTTGGCAGGAGAAACAAGTTAATCTTTGCAAAACGTTTGACTTGCAAACCTATATTTTTTACTTACAGAGTCACCCAGAGTTCATCCCTTCAGCAGTTTTTCCTATAAAAATATTCACCATTCTCCAAATCGTTCCATTGAATACAAAGACACTCAAACTCCTGGGTTCTGGTCCTTCTCTTTGTTTTCCCTCAGAATTTCCTGATTTATGTGTAAAAGAGCACAGAAATTTGTCTTACAGCTGAAATTGCTCTGTCCCCTACCTCTGTTTTATTCCATACCGTTCTTGGACACACCTCTCCACCCCATAGCAGCAGGTTTGGATTCTGAGGTATTTTCTCTGCTTGGTCTAGCAAGTTATTCAGGATTTTTATCTTTTTCTCCACAGGTTTGTTTGGCCAGTTTTTGGTTTGATTTGTTTTTTCTTTTTTGATAATTATTCTACCATTTAGTAATTATACAACACATTTTGTTCACAAATTGGAAATTCTACCCATTCCCTCTGTTTATCAAAGCCATTGTTCACCAGTTTGTCCTGATGTCACACACAACAGGAAATTTACATCTGGGAAAGTTAAAACAGAAATTAACCTCTGGGTTCTGGCTCTTCTTTCACAATGGAAATCTCTCAGAAAGAACTGATTTGATTTTTGTAATTACACTTTGGAGATATAGGACAGACTGCTGTGAAATTTGGTCAGTTAACTCTTTTATGGCTCACTTTTAGTGGGAAAATTTAGTTTCAGTTAGGGAGCAGAGATCTCCACATATCCAATAACATTGGAAAATATTGCAATAAATTACTGCATTTTTGTTCACACTGTGCCATTCACTCACCAAAAAGAAATTAAAAAAAAATAAAATCCTCAAAATCCCAACATCTCTTGGGTTCAGAAACATTGGCTATGAGCAGCACATCAGAAGGATCAAATAAACCCCTCTACACTAACACCAAGAGGCTTAGCTTGCTAAGAAAAGAATTAGCCATAGCTTCTATCAAAAAATTGATTTATGATACACAAACAAACACATAAAGCTTCCATCCATTTCAGAGCCTACTTTTTGAGAGCAAATTGAACACTGGAAACAGCAGTCTCCAAACAAACTATCCTGACTGCCATGAAAATCAGGCAAAATTAAATGTTAATAATAAAAAAAAAAGACAAAATTAAATTAAATAGTAAATTAGAGGCTAGATAATTAATGCAATCCCTTCTCAATACCAGATGTTCTTTTCTTCCGAAAGCCTAAAATTTATGAGTAAAGAGAAAAAAAATTCTCAGTTGCTGATAAACAGATAATTAGAAGCAAACTAAGCTTGAAATTAGATTATATATTTTTACAAGAGGCTGCATACCTAAAGAATTATAAAATAATTGCAGGGAAAGAAAGGTAGGCTTTGGAGCACAGGATGAGGCAAACTTTCAGAGACTGAGCTTGAAATGAGAGCCTTTTGTAGTACAAAAACATGATGAGACAGCCTTTCATAACATTTCAAGCTTTTCTATAATAGAGTGTCATTGCAGCCAAAGAACCCATCATATATGATAATTTTCACACAGTTTTGAATAAAAACTTCAAATGGATCAAAAGAAAACTTTCAAGTTGCTTTGTGGCTTGTAAATATATTTAGAAATTGCTTTGTATCACAAACAATGGCACTCTAAGCACTTCAGAAAGAAAGCTGTTAGTTATGTTACCTAACAAAAATAACATTATTTACTGAAAATAGTTTACAATGCTTACAGTGGATAGAAACATTTATGTAAACAGCAAAATACTGGAATGACTCTGTAAAGCCTATTGTACAAGAACAGCCACATTGATTAAAGTTACTCCTGAATTTCCTATTTTATGGCTTTTAGTTCTCTTCCTATCCTGGAGAAAATGATTGAATTCTCTCAGCCCCAAGAATGTGTGACTTGTTAAATATTTGAAAATATGTAAGTATTACACTGCACAAATCTAATAATTTCCTCTGCTGAATAACCTAGGGGGAAAAAAGCTGATACTCATTATCCTCAGCACATTGCAGTAAACTGTATGGGCAGTGAGATATATCACTGTATTTTGTTGACAGTAAAATATACATCTAAAATAAGTTGTAGACCTCTAAAATACATCACACTTCATAAAATATCAGACAAAGCCCAGGCTGACCTCAAGGGAGGTAGCACCATATAAAAATAATGCATATTGCCAAAAATAACCTGGTTAAGGAAGTTATTTATGTATCTACCTGCTCAGTACAGAACAGTGAATTTCCCAGTGATTACTGCATTTTTCCATACTGTCCAGTGCCTGCTTTAACTCAGAACTTCTTGGCCAGTCTGTTCTCATGGCTCTTAACTAACAGGAGAGTGGTCCCCAAAAATTGCCACTAACTGGTAAAGCAATTTGGAGCTAGATAGAAAAAACTTTGCCTTTTTCTATACTGAAATTTGGAAGATGAAAATCAGAAGGGTTTTTTTTCAGTGTAATATTTCCATCTTCTCAGGACAAATGTGAGCACGTTGTGTTGACAGAAATGCTCAACGTAACACATTTAGGGTATGGGCAAGAGCACAAAAAGCTTTTCTTTATTAAAATTTTTATAGAATCTGATTTTTTATTTTTTTCTATTATGACCAGATCCAAATCCTTATTTCATTTCATGACAAAAGTTGGAAGAATTTACACTCTGAGATTCCCCTAAATGCTGTATGTTGAAAGATACTGTGCTAGCCATGTAATCTTTATCACGGCTCTACAGGAAGGTTTTATTCATTTTAAATCATACAGATCCCAAAACAATAATCCAAAATGCAGACTTAACTGAGTTCCCTTGGAAACACACCACTTAGATTATTTTCTCTAAATCTCTAAGGCCATTAGCAGAAACCTGATAAATGAGAAATAGTGCTGGGTAAAAAGAATGTTACTGCAAGGCTATAATTTCATTTTATAGAATTTTCCTAATATTTTAAGCTTTTAACAGTGCTAAGATTAACTGAGTCATACTTCATTATATTACTTAGCTTTGAATATTTTGCCTCATGATTTCATCAATGGAAAGTATTCTCTTTTGTGAACACAAATTTTTGATTTGTTTTTAGGGTATTTCTAATAATGAAAGCAAACAAAAACCCCTCAATATCTATAACCTTAAATATAAAATTGCTTGCTCAAATATGGATTTGCAAAATACTTATACATTTGTTTTGTACCAGAACACCAGCAATTAAAAGTTGGACAGCATTTAATTAGCTTGTCAAGTCTAACTACAAGCTCTTACATAAAATTTTTCCCTTCAAAAGAATTGTATCAAAATTTTATAGTCTGCCTCCTCACAGGCTGAACCTTCCTTCTGAAAAGAAATTATTTTATTCCTTCTGGAAATGTGAATCGTGCACTAAATCCCACGCCATATAAATAATACCTCCTGGACACAGACAGATCAAACATAAAAAGCCTAAGCCTTAATCCTCATCCCCAGGCAATGCAAGCAACTTTAGAAAGCAAATATGTGTCTGAAAAAGGCTGATTCTGCTCCAAAGTCAGCAACATGCAAACCCCAGCGAGCCCCTTTGTGGCTTTCATGACTTTATCCTTAATTTCACAAAAGGATCCTGGTTCTGTCTAGCAATGGTGTGTTTTTAACAGCACTACAAATTCTTTATGAACATAATTTCCTTGAAGCTGCCGAAGTAAACTGAGAAAATGCTGGGTTTACATTTTTCTTCCTATATTGCTTGAGGATGCCCACAAATACATGAATAGAGAATCAAAGCATCCACCCAGCACCACTGCCATGTTCACCATTAATCCGTGTCCTCAAGTGCCACATCCACATGTTTTGGGACACTTCCAGGGACGATGACTCCATCAGTGCCCTGGGCAGCTGTGCCAATGTTTGACAACCTTCCCATTAAGGAATTTTCCTTAATATTCAATCTACACCTCCCCTGGCCCAGCTTGAGGCCATTCCAGCTCCTCCTGTCCCTGTTCCCTGGGAGCAGACCCCAACCCCCCCGGCTGTCCCCTCCTGTCAGGGAGTTGTACAGAGCCAGAAGGTCCCCCCTGAGCCTCCTTTTCTCCAGGCTGAGCCCTTTTCCCAGCTCCCTCAGTTGCTACTGGTGCTCCAGCCCCTTCCCCAGATCCCTTCCCTTCCCCGGACTCACTCCAGCCCCTCAATGTCCCTCTTGTCATGAGGGTTCCAGAGTTGCTCCCAGCACAGGGGACAGCACTGCCCTGATCCCCCTGGCCACCATTCCTGATCCAAGCCAGGTGCCATTGGCCTCTTGCCCACCTGGGCTTGTGTTCAGCCAATGTCCACCAGTCACACTTTCCACATGATCCTTCACCTTCTTTGAAACAAAATGTGCTATAGATGCTTTAAGCAGCAAAGAGCTGAACTTTCAGGTAATTTTAGCAGCTTAAACAAAAACAAAAAAAACCCAACAGCTTTTATTAAAACTTTATCAAAAAAGCAGAAATAATCCCTGACTAACACCATACTGCAGAGGAAGGATATCACTGTTCTGAGGTGCATTAATCATGGGCAGCATCTTTAGGAACACTCAATGCAGTGAGAATCAACACTCAATGCTGGAGAATCATTTTTGGCATGACAGTGCTCTATTCCATATCGTGTTCTTCAGTAAAACAATGAATAATCCTTACCTGAAGAGCAATTACAGATTTATAATTTCAACTCTTTCATCTCCCTTAATGAGAGAAAGCACCAAGGGCAGAAAATATAGGCAAGCCCCAACTGCCATTAATAGTAAATGAGATTTGCAGAAGTAACTTGTTTGAAACCTAAATCTCTGTATATATCTGCTACATAATTAGTTCATGTGTCTTTATAGATGCCAATATTCTCCTATTTCTCCATAGGTGAAATGTCTTTTCCTCTTTAGGGACCATAAACAAAGTTCACAGACACCCACCAAGCATTTCTTGCGTTTCTGCTCTCCTCAGAAGAAAAGCTGATCCAGCCAAAGATTGCAGGACCCATTTCATGCTGTGTCCAGCTCAGACCCTGGGCATAAATCCTGATGATTTTCTGCCAGAGGAAATGCTCTGAATCTACATCAGAAAAACAGGATGTACCCCCAGATCCTCAGTTCAGCCAAGGAACTTTGCTTGGAAGCCAAGGTTCCTTTGTAATCCACACAATTAATTTTAACTTCCCAGCAAGTTTAATTTTGCTTAGAAAGAATTTTTATATGCTAATTTTATATATAATAGTTTTCAGAATACAACATGACATATGGGAACAGCAGCTTAACAAATTTCACAAATGTAAATGCTTATCTCAAACAATGTCACATTGTTTGAGATAAGCTTTTGACGACGATTGACAAAGAGACAAGGACTCCATGGGTTGCATGCATGAAGCCATTTATTGATACACCTAGCTGAGTTTATATACCTTTTCATTATATAACAAGTAATATTGCCAAGTACATTGCTTAAGTCATGCCTCGTACTAACTAACACAGGTATGTACTATCTTATCTAAGTTCTGCTTGCTAAGCACGTATCGTACCAAGCACATTGCTGTGTCTTGCATTCCTTTCTCAAACTTCTGCTTTCGGTTGCCAAGGCTTGCGGCCTACTAATGCTAACATGTCCATTTCTGTCATGAGCTGAGCAGTGCTCCCAGCTCGGCTCTCTAGCTGTATTCCCACATCTCCCCCTTTCTGTTCCACCAGCAGGACGTGCAATTCTATGAGTAGTTTGTACCTTACAACGTAAGCAAACAATTGTCACTACTGGGCGACAGCTAAAGTTATGTGACTGACACCGTGCTAGTCTTTCCAAACGACTTTGTGTCTGGATACGTGCATATTGCAATGCTTGTATTATATCATCAACATCATTGCCACTGTACTGTGGCAGCGACAGGTTAAGTGCTCTGCTAGTCCTCCAAACCTGTCTTCTGGTTGCTTCTGGGTCTTCCAGCTTGCTGTAAGAAGGGCCAAACCAGCTGTCTCAGGAACGAGTTGATCTTGCAGCTCACGAATTGGCGAGAGTTCAACGAGTCCTCCTGGGTCGGGCAGAGGCTGGTTCAGGTGGTTGCAGGCTCTCAGTGGTTCTGGATTCAGCAGTCTGAGAATGCGGAGGTGAGGGTGAAGCAGGTGAAGTGTCGGGGTGACCAGGATCCTCAGAAGAGGTGTCCAAGGGTTCTCTGAATGGTCTCACATTCTTGGCTGGAATCCACCTCAGGCCAATTTCTGTTGAGACACAAGCAAATCCTCTTCCCCATGTGACAAGGGGATAAGGTCCCATAATTTTACCTGTTTCCAGGTCCTTAACAGGGACTGGAGCTTTCTGTTGAACCTCTAACTTGGAGTTGTGGCCAAAGTGTCTCACAATTGGAGGTTTAGGATCTGTAAGTGAGCAATTTAGAAAGTTAAAGACATACAGTGCCTTCTGCAATCGCTCTGCCAGAGTAGCATTCCTCATTCCCCCTTTCTGTTGCAACAAAAGAGGCTTCAGTGATGCATGAGCTCTCTCGATTATGGCTTGCCCTGTGGGGGAGTGAGGAATCCCCGTTTTGTGAGTTACCCCCCAGAGGGCAAGGAAATTTCTGACCCTCTGGGAAATGTATGCTGGGCCATTGTCAGTTTTAATTTGTGAGGGGATTCCCAGGACTGCAAAAGCACTTGCAAAGTGACGACAAACATCCTTTGCTGATTCACCTGTGTGACAGGATGCGAACAAGGCACCTGAAAAAGTGTCAATGGAAGAATGAATGTACTTAAGTCTGCCAAACTCAGGGAAATGAGTAACATCTGATTGCCAAATTTGAAGGCTCTCAAGCCCCCTAGGGTTAACACCCCCCCGCAAGGGAGGGGAAGGAGTGTCTTTGGCAGTCTGGGCACACAGCCACAATACCAGCAGCTTGGCGTGTGCTCAAGTCAAAGGCGCAGGTGAGCGCAACAGCATTCTGGTGAAAAAATGAGTGACTGAGTTTGGCCTGGGAAAGGCGGTCTGGGAGTTGAACAGGTAAGGCAAGCAAATCAGCTTGGCGGTTTCCCTCTGCAATAAAACCAGGTCAAGTGGTGTGAGACCTAACATGCATCACAAAGTACGGATGGTCTCTGGTATCTAAAAGAAAAACAAGTTGTTTTAACCACTGAAACAGCTCTTTGTTAGGCACATCCTTAAGTACAACAGCCTCAGCTCTCTCCACAAGCCCTGCAACATAAGCAGAATCTGTTATTAAGTTAAAAGGGGTTACAAATCGCTGAAAAGCTCGGACAACAGCTGCTAATTCAACAATTTGAGGTGAACCTGACACAGTAGTAACATCTGAATCCCATCGATTGAGATCGGTGTCCCACCAAAGCAGTACTGACTTGTGGGTGCGACCGGATCCATCTGTAAAAACAGTTAAAGCCTGCAATGGGACTTCACTTCTTTTGGGTCTCATCAGAAGATTAAAGCTGGTTGCCACAAGCTTGTGCTTCGGGGCATGCATAGAAAGCTGTCCCGAAAAGTCAGTAAGGGCCATTTGAAAAACTTCAGACTGCTGTAACAGCCACTGTAAATAAAAGGTGGTAACAGGCAAACAGATTAAACAAAAATCCACACCTGCAAGTGTGGTAAGTCTCTGTCTAGCTTTCACAATGAGCATAGCAAACATTTCATGTTGTGTGCTTACAGTTTTAGACATTTGATGTGGCAAAAAAATCCACTCAATGATCAGCAAGGGGTCAGGCTCTTTAGGATCCCACTGGAATATTAAAGCATGAGGCTGCCTAGCCGGATTCAGAATGATTAAGGAAAAGGGCAACTCAGGGGCCCATCGGGCAGCCTGGCTATTTGAGATAGCATCAGCTACCAGTTGCAATGCCTGGCAGGCTTCTGGTGTGAGTTGGCGAGGCGATAGCAGATCTGGTTCCCCTTTTAGCAGATCAAACAAAGGGCTCAGGTCAGTGTTTGAAATTCCCAATAAAGAACGAACCCAATTAATCGAACCCAAGAGTTTCTGAGCATCATGCAAAGTACGGATATCTGTGTGAATCTGCAAAGGCTGAGGAGAAATACTCTGGGTCCTAATGCACCAGCCAAGGTATTTCCAAGGAGGTTGAGACTGGATTTTTTCAGGAGAAACACAAAGCCCTGCCTGGGTTACAGCCTCAGTGACAAGGGCTAGGGCTTCCTTCATGATCTCCTGTTTTTCTGCTGCAACAAGGATGTCATCCATATAGTGATATAACAAGGCAGCAGGCATTTTCTGGCGAATGGGGCTGAGGACCCTTGCAACAAACCACTGGCAAATAGATGGTGAGCATTTCATTCCCTGGGGCAAAACCACCCAGTGAGATCTTTGCAAGGGTGCTTGCATGTTGATGCTAGGGACAGAAAAGGCAAATTTAGGTGCATCCTCAGGATGTAATGGAAGGTCAAAAAAGCAGTCTTTTAAGTCAATGACTGTCAAATGCCAATCTCGGGGGATCATAGTAGGGGAGGGGAGACCAGGCTGCAGGGCTCCCATGTCTTCAATGGCATTGTTAATTTTTCGGAGATCTTGGAGCAAGCACCACTTGCCAGTTTGTTTTTTAACAACAAACACAGGTGAGTTCCAGGGACTGGTAGAGGGGACTATATGTCCCTTTTGAAATTGTTCTTGAACAAGCTCAGTAAGTGCGCGTAATTTAGGCAGTGGAAGGGGCCATTGATCCACCCAACAAGGTGTTTCAGTTTTCCAGGTTAATTTCAGGGTGTCACGCGCCACAATGGCCCCTATTAAAAATCAGATTGAATTTTGAGTCCCCATTGAGAAAGCTCATCTCGTCCCCACAATACCATGGGCACAGGCAAAACAAATGGCTTCACAGAGGCTATGTGACCCTCAGGTCCTGTCACTTGAATTAGATGGAGACTTTGGTAACTGTGACTGCTCCCCCCAATCCCAGTGAGGGTTTGAGTCACCTCTGTGAGGGGCCAAGTGGGGGGCCACTTGGCTTGAGAGACAATGCTCACATCTGCTCCTGTATCTAAGATACTAGTAAGTGTCACCTGTTGTCCCTGTAGTGACAGGGTACACTTGCAAGTGGGACATTTCTCAGAAATTTCTTGCACTCATAATACCTGTGGGGTTCCTGTGGAACCAAATCCTCCCACCCTTGTATCACACTCTGCGGAAAGGGATGACAAATTGTGTGAAAAGGGGATCAATTGTGCAATGCGTGTACCTTGAGGAACAGTACAGGGTGGAAAGGGAGTCCAAGCCATAATTTTTATTTCCCCAACAGAGTCTGAGTCTATAACTCCTGGTAAAACAAAAAGTCCTGAAAGGGTAGTTGAAGACCTTCCTATCAGTAGAGCACTTATTTGGGGTCCTAGTGGGCCAAAAATTCCTGTAGGGAGTAAATGAACAGAAGAGTCGAGCAACGTTACTGTGATTGAGGTTGCCAGGTCCAGTCCGGTGCTCCCTGCAGTTGCTGGGCGAAGACTTGAGGCTGTCCTCTGCTGGGCATTCTCGTCAGCTGCACTTGTGGGGCTGGTGTCTGCGGTGGCTGTGTCTGCATCGGCGGCTAAGGAATTTGTGTCGGAGCGCGGCGCCCGCCCACGCTCTGGCTCCGGTTTCCCTGGATCAGACAACCTTCAGAATCATACTTAGAACGACACTGATTAGCAAAATGACGACCTTTACGGCATCGTGGACATATATCAGGGGTTTTTGGCTTAGCTTTCTTCCTAGCAAAGCAGTCTTTTTTAAGGTGGCCTGGCTTGCCACAGCCATAGCAAACTGCTGCACTTCCGAAAGTGCCCTTGGCTGCTGCAAAAGCTGCAGTCATGGCCTCATACTGATGTTCTATTGTCCCAATTCGATTGCATGCTTCAACCATTTCGACAAGACTCGGTTCTTGATTAGGCAGAGACTTAAGGAGTTTTTTACAGTCTGTGTTTGCATTTTCAAGAGCAAGTTTTAAAAGCAAAATTTCATGGGCATCTGCATTATCAATTTGGTGCTCTAATGCTTGTTTAAGGCGATCAATGAATTGCATGTAGGGCTCTTGGGGCCCTTGCACAATGGTTGTGAATGCTTTCTGAGGTGTTTTGGCATCTGGGACCTTAAGAAAGGCTTGGCGAGCTGCATCTAGAGCTCCATCAAGGGCTTCTTTTGGGCAATCGCGCGCCTGAACAGCAGGATCTGTATATGGTCCATTCCCATAAGCTGCCTGATTGTGAGAGTGGCCAGGGACTTATTAATGTGGCCCACGTAAGTTAAAAACAGGTTTTGCAAACCTTTTTCCCACTCTTTCTCCCATAAGCTATATTGCATGGGAGATAACAGCAGCCGGGCAAGAGTTTTTAAATCATATGGAGTCATTGTGTGGGCAGCAAACACAGTCCAGCAAGCTTACAAAATGCAGCGAGCCAATGCCATGCTCTGTAGCAGCTCACCGAAGCTCTTTAATTTCTGAGAAGGACAGCTGTTCCCAATGGGCAGTTTGCCATCGCCTACCCCTATATATCACCGGAGCTACGATTTTTTCAGCAATTACAAAGTCTCCCTCTTTCAGTGCTTGTTGTTTTAACCGCAACCAGTTGTCATGAGGGTTGGGGGGATATAAATCAAGTTCTTTGTCAGGATCAATAGGTCCAGGATCAAAGGGATCCTTCTCCGGACCATCTCAATCACTTTCTTCGCTGTCATAGTTGGCAGCAAAAACCTTCACGGAGCGTGGAGGGGCCTCCTCCCTTCTCCCCCCAATAGCTGGTACCAGGGCTGTGGTTAGTGTTTGCTGCAGTGTGGGAGACGGAGATACAGTCTCTTCAGTTAAAGATTTATTAGATTCCACCGCAAAGGAGGGAGAAGAGGCAGTTTGTTTAGCTGTAGCAGCAGTCTCTTCAGTTTTTAAAGAGCATTGAGAATCTGCCGCAGAAGAGCAGGCATTCTCTGTATCTTGGGAGTTTTCTTGAGCCTTTAAGGTCTCAAAAGTCACTCTCCATGAGGGTAGCATTTCTGCAGCAGCTTTATTTCCCTTGGTAGCAAGATCCCATAGCTTAACGCCTGCTTTGTCCCACAGATCTGATGTAAAGATCGTGGACTCGGTGACTCCTGGAATCTCCACTGCTACCCAATGTAATAAAGCTTTTAAATCATGCGAAGGCAAAGTTTAACCATGCTGTCGCAACAGCCTGTACATAAGCTCAAAAACACTCTTTTCCTGGGCAGACATTCCCTGACCCATCGTTCCCTGCAGTGACTAACCTCCAAAATCCCAGAGTGTTAGCTCACCTCCTATTTCCCAGAGGGGTTCCTTTTGCCAGCCAACATTCCTGCTTCTTTCAGCAGCACTTTGTTCTGCAGGGCTTGTAGTCCGTCACTCAGCTAGGCGATTGTCGCTTCCTCACATGGGGCACCATTTGATGACGATTGACAAAGAGACAAGAACTCCATGGCTTGCACACATGAAGCCATTTATTGATACACCTAGCTGAGTTTATATACCTTTTCATTATATAACAAGTAATATTGCCAAGTACATTGCTTAAGTCATGCCTCGTACTAACTAACACAGGTATGTACTATCTTATCTAAGTTCTGCTTGCTAAGCACGTATCGTACCAAGCACATTGCTGTGTCTTGCATTCCTTTCTCAAACTTCTGCTTTCGGTTGCCAAGGCTTGCGGCCTACTAATGCTAACATGTCCATTTCTGTCATGAGCTGAGCAGTGCTCCCAGCTTGGCTCTCTAGCTGTATTCCCACAAGCTTTGAATCTTGTGACTTTGTTTTCTCCCTTGTTAACTGGCATTGTGCCTCTGAAAGCATAAAAAAATAAACTGCAAAGTTTAAATTTTTCCCTTTTCTTTATTAAGGATTATTAATTGTACGTGACCCCATATGGCAATGAGGTAACACATTCTTTAAAGTGATTTCTTGGACAGGCTAAAGCAGACCTAGTTATTGGCAGAAAAATGTAAATTTTTTCCCACATCTTTTAAAAGACTTTTTAATTTCCTCAGAAAATCTGAAGCCATACCTTTATGCTTTAACTTTTTTTATTGTAGAAAACAAAAGTATGGGAAGATAAATTTTCAAAAGGTTTTCCTTGCAGTAATTTCTTAGCGCAGACTGTGGGTGGTAATTCAGTGTCAAGAGTAAAACTGAGATGTTATCTCAGGGACTTTAATAAAACTATCTGTACAGGCCTGTGTGTGCTTCCAAATATTTTTTAAAAGGTAGAAATTAATACTTCTTAGCATGCCATCATCTTTAAGTCTCTTACATTTCTTTGGGGCAATTAAGGACACACTTTCTCCAGCAGAAAGAATGGTTGGCTGTCCCCCACCTCCACCCCTCCATTTGAGATAATTATGAAAAGACTGGCTATTAAAGAGCCAAATTCTGACACTTCACAGGTATTTAAAGTACAAACTTTTCAGGTCACCTCAAAATTATGTCCCTGCCCATGGCAGAACAGGTCATTCCCATCTTAGATCAAGCCCAGGTGTGACCCAAGAGACCCCAATGTGAATATTGAGGATTTTGGGGGGGGGAACTGAGCTTTTCATTGGCTACACCTGTTATCTTGCAGTGGATTAATTTACAGCTATTCCCATTTCATAAAAATCAAATTCAAAATTAATATGTCAATTTTGCAAAGACAAAAAAACAGCTGCCTCCTTCTGATGTTATTTTTTTTACTCCCCTTTTATACAGGAAAAATAGAAATGCACTGACTTCTTACAAGCGTAGTTTGAAAAGGTATGAAAATCAATTTCTCTTTCAAAAAAAGCAAGGCAAATAATGTGCAGAGCTGCTCTTCCTATTTCGATGCTTCCCGGGTCTCCTTCTCCATAAAAAAAGTATTACTGGAGAGATTCTTCCCACTGCTGTTCACACCTGTCTGTACAATCCTCTCATTAAAGGCTTTCGAAGGTTTGCATGCTATGGGCCTGCTTCAGTTAAAGGAGGAACAAAGTTCCTTTGGAAAATTGATCAGTTTTTCTGCTCTTTAGATCCCAAAACCTCACATGGAGCTAATTTTGAAACTTCTACATCTCTCCTGAACAAAAATTCTGCAGCAGCATTACACTGGTAGGTCTGGAATACAGTCCAGCCAAAGATAGATAATATTCCTTTTGTAATTGCAATATTCTCATAAAGCACAGGAGTCACGTTTTGCTTTGTTATTTTTGGTGCTTCTTTTTTGTCTTTGTGATAGTGTTTTATAACTGAAGCAACATTAAATTTCAAGCTAACTAGTCAAAAGGATGTTATTTTTGTTTCCTGAATAATACTCACTACTATTGCTATCCTCAAATTATAAATAAATTTAAAAACCATCTGTATTTACATCAGCAAGACATAACTATTAATTTCACTACCCAGTGGAATTTTTATTAATGTTTTATATGAAACCTCTCTCATTCATTCAATTAATTCTATTAAAGAATAAGACAATTATAAAACTACAAAAAATCCCCCAAGTTAGAAGCTTCTTGCATTAATATTATTTACCTAAAGAAGGTACTCTAAAGGGATGCTGAAAGCTGATAATTAAGGTGTACATAAGCAGTGGTTGACATCCCACACCATATAATATATATATGGTGTATTCACATGGCAGAAAAAGGTCGATGTCCCATAGCTTATTTATCAGTACTGTCATATTATTCATAGATAAATTCATACCTCAGTAAGATAAAGGAGAATGAAGTTTCAATTTCTATAATTTTCTTACTTTAGGCCATGGGATATTTCATCAGCTACTGCATACCTTATTTTTATGCTGGTTTTATCACAGCTTTAAATGGAATGTGTGACAGCCCTTCTATCCTTCAAACTTTCAGCTAAACCCTGAGTCTTCAAATACATTTCAGGTTTAACAGATATGATGAGAAAAAGTTTTGTCTAAACCAAAATTATGAGTATTTATGTAGTCAGAATTCCCAAGAGTGTTGCAGCAAATAATTAGCAGGAAACATGCTGAGAAGGGTAATAAATATGGGACATCCATCCTTTCACTTCTAAGATACCCATTCACTTTTATTTGTTATTAAAGATGAGGAAAAGATGCTTTGTTTTTGCTTTTTCCCAATTAAAAAGTGTTAATTGTATGTCTGGTCTCAGGCCATTAACACAAAAATTATTTTAAATTGCTTTCTGAAAGAAAGAATCAAAATTAACCGCCCACACCCCCTGTTTCAGACACAGAGTCAGCATTTATTCTGCCAAAGATACAGGACAGTATAAATCCTGGAGACTCTGGAATTTCTCTGAGATTAATGTCAGGAAACACCTCTGTTGGCTTTTGCTTACCCAAATTAAGGCACTGAAACAAGATGACCTGATCATATTCTCTGAATGTGAGTGTTTGACACCAACTTCTATCAGAAATAAATCAACCAGGAAAAAAAAAAAAAAAACCAAAAAAACTTGGAGTGGAATTCTCAGAGCTCTTCTGACATCCTGCAAACTTCCTAAAGATCATTTCACACAGAGCAGAGGAACAAAGAGAAATCGAGTTGTTGATAGCTCTGGTAGCTTGGCAGCAACTCCCCCACCTCCAGATAAAGGGGTTTTAGCAAATGTGAAGGTCTGGATCCCTGCAGGGAACACGAATCCCCCAGGGCAGGGAGGCTCCATCCACACAGATCAGTCTGGCAAGGGGCTGTGTGACACAGGGCTGAAATAATTTTGAAATAAAAGACTGACTGAAACAGATTTTCTGTCAGCTTTCTGTCTCAGAAGTGCCTCACGACAGGGCCCCTCACTTTTCACAGATTGAAATGTGATTGGAGCCCAGAGACTTGGATCACAAAGCAGCTGTCATCCCTACTCCGAGTGCAAGGTGCACCCAATAAGTGGAATAACATCCTCACTGCAGCCATGGCAGCACAAACACTGCTCAGGAAACAGGCACCATTCATGTCCAGGGAAATCAGAGTTAAAAAATATTGTCCTTTTCAATAAATCTTATAGGAAGAAGAACACAGAGTAATTGCTCTGGGACAGCAATTGCAAAGCATGGTGATTCTGCAGCATATTCAGATTTGTCTTTGTATTTTAATGTCCCTTTGCCTGCCCTTTTTTGAATTTTCTGGTTCCTTGTCCAGCTATCTTGCTGTAATTGATCTTGCCTTTCTCTCCTCAAGGCTATGCACTATTATTTACTTATTTATCTTTAGTTTTCAAAATGCAAACCTTGATAAATGTGAAATTAAGGCAAAGCAAAACCAGAGGTGAATAAGTAATGAAATATGTATTCTTTTATTTCTCTGAACATCTCCCAGTTCAGCCACTACCTCCTCTGTTTTGATGTTACTGCTGTGAAGATCTCTTTGAAAATCAGAAGCACAGACCCAGAGAAGAAATATGCAGTGTAGAAGTCAGAAACATGATGCCCTCAGGCAGAATATTAAATATTTCTTTTCCTTTCGTTTTTTTTGGGGTTTTTTTTTGTGAAATATCATTTATTCATAGGCAAAGCCACTTAAATGGATATATCTTAACAGAAGCTTTTATTCCCCTTCTGTGAGAAGGAAAACCGTGCATTCTGCTTGCAAAGCTGTCATATAATGTTTCAGCCAAGCCAAAGGAAATTTGAGTGTTTAAGGAACTCTTTCAGGCAGGGAATATAAGGCACTGAGAGTGAGAGTTACTAAGTGGCTCCTGTTTGGGTGACAAGCTTCCATGACAAATGGCCCCAGAGGACAACTCAGAGATTCAGAGAGGGTTATTAGAATCTCTTTGACAAAATGCTGAGAGGAGGGATGCAGGACAAGAGAAACATTCCTTCTGCTTCCCAACAGGCAAAGATTCCTCAGAGAGGCAAAGCTTCCAGCACAGCGATTTCCCTACTGCTGTTGTTCAGATCAAGAGTGCAAAGCACAGCCTCTGTTAACCAGTAAAGTGTTACATTTAATTCTGGCCTATGCAAACCTAATGGAATTGGGAGCAATGAAGTGGAGCCAGTCCTGGTGAGGTCTCTGGGGAGGGTTCAGGCATTGACATTTATTCTTCTACACAGAACTCATTTGTTCTTCTCATAGAACCACTGAGGTTGGAAAAGACCTCCAGGACCAAGCTGTGCCTGATCCCCACCTTGTCCCCAGCCCAGAGCACTGAGTGCCACATCTACTCCTTCCTTGGACACCTCCAGGGATGAGAACTCCAAACCTTTCTGGGCAGTTTCAAGGCCTGACTACCCTTTCCATGAAGAAATTCCTGCTGATGTCCAACCTGAGGCCCAACTTGAGGCTGTTTCCTCTCCTCCTGTCCCTGTTCCCTGGGAGCAGAGCCCGAGCCCTCCCTGGCTGTCCCCTCCTGTCAGGGAGTTGTGCAGAGCCAGAAGGTTCCCTCTGAGCCTCCTTTTCTCCAGGTTGAGCCCCTTTCCCAGCTCCCTCAGCCACTCTTCATCAGACTTACTCACGTCCCACATCCCATGGAAGTTTCCTGATGCTCCCGTAATAATATATTTGGAATTTCTTGTGCAGTGAGGGTCCCAGCATTGGGACAGGGTGTGAAAGACCATTTTAACATCAACCTAACCATGAAATAACAGGCAGTATGAGAAGGCTGCAGGGAGCCAGAATGAATAGGGGGGTCTAGTCTCTGAAACATTCAGGATGGTGTCCTCAGACACAAACTACTAAGAATTCAACCCATTAGGAAGAGAGGAACAGGAAAGAGAAGCATTCAGGAAGATGGAAAGAGATATATGCAGAGCCGTTGTGACTTCTGTATTCATAATCTTACATTGCAAAATATTCAGAAACATTTTAAAGCAAAGAATTAACAAATTAAGATGCCGGTGTCTTCTTCAACAGAAGTAAATGGTAGGTGATTATTTAAATTTGGCAAATAAAATCTGAGTGCTCAATTAACAACCCAATTCAAAATGTGTGTTCTTGCAGTGAAAGTCAGCCAAGGATCAGTTTGCATCCCTTGAAGAACTGCCTTGAATCAGCAATCTGAGATGTGAAGAAACCATTATTCTGTCAACTTTCAGACCTTCAACACATCTAAGAGAGAGACAGTGCAGAGTTTGGAGAGCTTCCCAGAAGGTTTCTGAAATTTATATCAATGCAGTTAAATGTAGTAAAATTTGAATTCAAAAGAAACTGGGGTTTTACAGATTCAACAGCAGAGGCTGCTCCAAATGAGCACTTTTAAGTGTGAAAAACTTGGTTCACTTTCCTAAAAGATGATTGAGAGGTCCATGTCTAGTGAGAAGAGATCCTTATAAATAGAAACCAAATAAACCTGTGTATCCCTTTTCTGTCACCATTATGACACGAAAGAACGACACTCACGTCAGGTTGAGAGGTGAGCAGAGAAAGTTTATTATGATTTGGGGTTTAAATAGGATTTGGAATTTGATCAAGGATTGGGGGACGAGAGGAACACCCCTCCGACCCCAGTGGTCAAACCAGCAGTCCATCACAGAGAGGAATGGAAAACAATCTACCTTGTTTATGTTAAATGTGTGAGAAACTCCAGTACAATTATGTAAACAAGATCAGAAGGCTGAAAATCAGGGTGACACTTCCATTGAAATACTGAAATTATGTGAGGAAAACAGACATTTAACTTCCTGTGAATTTATTCCAAAAGATACCCAAGGTAACAGAGGGAAAATTTTAATGCTTGCAAGACTTTCAATTGGCTTTTCTATTGGATCACAAAATTTGCGAGGTTTTCTATGGATATTAAAGTTATTCCCTTAATTACACTATGATTTCTTTTTAATAATATGAATTTTATAATTAAATCTAGATTAGGTCAAACACAGAATCACAGAATCACAGAATGTGTAGGTTGGAAGAGACCTTCAAGATCATCGAGTCCAACCCAGCCCTAACACCTCAACTAGATCATGGCACCAAGTGCCACATCCAGTCTTTTTTTAAACACGCCCAGTGATGGTGACTCCACCACCTCCCCGGGCAAACCATTGCAGTATTTAATCACCCTTTCAGTGAAAAACTTCTTCCTAATATCCAACCTGTATTCCCCTTGATGCAGCTTAAGACTGTGTCCTCTCGTTCTGTCAGTTGCTGCCTGGAGAAAGAGACCAACCCCCAGCTGTCTACAACTACCCTTCAGGAAGTTATAGAGAGTGATAAGGTCACCTCTGAGTCTCCTTTTCTCCAGGCTAAACAACCCCAGCTCCCTCAGTCATTCTTCATATGGCTTGTTTTCCAAGCCCTTCACCAGCTTGGTTGCCCTCCTCTGGACACATTCAAGCATCTCAACATCCTTCCTAAACTGAGGGGCCCAGAACTGGACACAATACTCAAGGTGTGGCCTGACCAGTGCTGAGTACAGGGGAAGAATGACCTCCCTGCTCCTGCTGGCCACACCATTCCTGATACAGGCCAGGATTCCATTGGCCCTCTTGGCCACCAGGGCACACTGCTGGCTCATGTTCAGCCAGCTGCTGACTAGAACCCCCAGGTCCCTTTCCTCCTGGGCACTGTCCAGCCACACTGTCCCCAGCCTATAATGCTGCAGGGGGTTATTGTGGCCAAAGTGCAGGACCTGACACTTGGACTCATTAAACTTCATTTTGTTAGACTCTGCCCATTGATCCAACCGTTTCAGGTCTCTCTGCAGAGCCATCCTATCTTCCAACAGGTCGACACACGCTCCCAGCTTAGTGTCGTCCGCAAATTTACTAATGAAAGATTCAATAGCCTCATCCATGTCATCAATGAAAATACTGAATAGAGTTGGTCCCAGCACGGACCCCTGAGGGACACCACTGGTGACTGGCCGCCAGCTGGATACAGCACCATTTACCACCACTCTCTGGGCCCGGCCATCCAGCCAGTTCCTAACCCAGCAAAGAGTGCTCCTGTCCAAGCCATGGGCTGCCAGCTTTTCCAGGAGTATGCTGTGGGAAACAGTGTCAAAAGCCTTGCTGAAGTCCAAATAGACAACATCCACAGCCCTTCCTGCATCCACCAGGTGGGTCACTTGGTCATAAAAGGAGATCAGGTTTGTCAAACATGACCTACCTCTCCTAAACCCGTGCTGGCTGGGCCTGAGACCCTGGCCATCCTGTAGGTGCTGCGTGATGACACTCAATATAAACTGTTCCATTATCTTGCCAGGTACTGATGTCAGACTGACTGGTCTATAATTACTAGGATCCTCCTTCCCATCCTTTTTGTGACTAGGTGTCACATTGACCAGTTTCCAATCGTCTGGAACCTCACCAGTGAGCCAGGACTGATTGTAAATGATGGAGAGTGGCTTTGCAAGCTCATCTGCCGGCTCCCTCATCACCCTGGGGTGGATCCTGTCTGGGCCCATAGATTTATGAGTATTCAAGCATCTTAGCAGTTCTCTGACTGCCTCCTCTTGGATAATGGGGGGACTATTCTGTTCCCTGACACCATCAACGAACCCAGGAGGACAGTTGTCCTGAAGGCAAGTTGTCTTCTCACTGAAAACTGAGGCAAAGAAGGCATTAAGTACTCCTGCCTTCTCCTCATCAGCAGTTACTAAGTTCCCTCCCTCATCCAATAGGGAGCAAAGGTTGGCCTTGCCTTTTCTTTTATCATTAATATATTTCTAGAAACATTTCTTATTGTCTTTTACAGAAGTCGTCATTTTGAGTTCAAACTGGGCTTTGGCCTCCCTAATTTTTTTCCTACATTCTCTAGCAGCTTCCTTAAATACTTCCTGAGGGACCTGACCCTCCTTCCAAAAATGATACATCCTCTTTTTATTTCTGACTTCATCCAAAACCTTCTTATTTATCCAGTCTGGGCGTTTGCCTCGTCGACTCCTCTTTCGCCACACAGGGACAGTCTGTTCCTGTGCCCTCAAAATCTCTGTTTTGAAGAACACCCAGCTTTCCTGAACTCCTTTGTCTTTAAGGGCTGCTTCCCAAGGAACTCTCTGAATAAGTCTTTTAAATAGGCCAAAGTCTGCCCTCTGGAAGTCCAGTGTAAGGGTCTTATTGGTGTACCTCCTGATTTCACCAATTATCGAGAACTCTATCATTTCATGATCACTCTGCCCCAGTCGTCCTCCAACTACCACATTTCCCACCAGTCCATCTCTATTTGTGAACAACAGATCCAACATAGTCCCTCCCCTGGTGGGCTCACCTACCAGCTACGACAAAAAGTTATCATCCATGCACTCTAAAAATTTCCTGGACTGTCTCTTTTCTGCTGTATTAAGTTCCCAGCAGATGTCTGGCAGGTTGAAGTCACCTACAAGAACAAGGGCTGATGATTGTGAAACATTCTCCAGCTGCTTATAGAATAAGTTGTTCACCTCTTCCTCCTGGTTGGGTGGACGGTAACAGACTCCCAATAGGATGTCAGCCTTGTTGACTTTCCCCTTAATTCTTACCCATAGGCATTCAACTTCATCATCATTAGTTTCAATACCTATGGCGTCAAAAGCCTTCTTAATATAAAGGGCCACCCCTCCACCTCTTCTCCCTTTCCTGTCTCTTCTGAAGAGCTTGTAGCCATCGAGTGCAGTGCTCCAGCTATGTGAGTCATCCCACCATGTTTCTGTGATGGCGACTACATCATAGCTTTGCTGTTGCACCATGACCTCCAGCTCTTCCTGTTTGTTACCCATGCTATGTGCATTGGTATACGTGCACTTCAGCTGGGCTCCTGATTTCACCCCTAACTCAGGCTTAGCACCCTTGGGCCTGCTTCCAGGCAGCCCAGCTGCATCCCCTTCCCCCTTCAAACCTAGTTTAAAGCTCTCTCAACGAGGTCTGCCAGCTCCTGAGCTAAGAACCTTCTACCCTTAACAGAGAGATTAACCATTCCTGCTGTCAGGTGTGGTGGGAGTTGGGATAGTTTCTGTGCTATTGGCACATTCCTCTCTCTCCTGGGACACTCAGCAAAGCAACGCTACTGCGTGTGCTCCACGAGGAGAACACATTTCCTCTTTATCTCTGCAATCCACTGCATCATCCCTCAGCAAAAGCAGCGATGGGAGAGATCTGACAAAAGTTAGAGACCTCAATTTCTGAATGAGTTTGAATTTCCATGTGTAAAAGGACATCAGTAATTTTCTCACATTTTCCTAATCTCCCCTGATGAATTCAGGCCTTGCTTTTCATTTACTCCAGATGCAATAACCAAACTGTCAGCTATGTTTCAGCTTTTCCTTTAATCCTCCCTGAAGCCAATAATAAAAGATTAGTAATTGACAGTGATTGCCAGGCTAAGGATAATGCTTATTTTAAACATGGGAAGCAAGAGCTGTATTCTTTGAAGGGATAATTTGTGGGAGGCCAGAAAATTGTATTACTTTGTTATCTGTTGTGTAAATGACAAAGATATTCAGTGTCCTTAAAATATCAAGGCAAGTTTAATTAAAAAATTACTACCTAATTTGAAGGTGGGAGAAGAGAAGGAAAGAGAGGAAACACAGTGATGTTTACAGGTAATTTAGAAACTTCACCAGGAAACATATAATAACAAAAGTTATAAAAAAAATATAAGAATGATATTGATATTTTGATACATAAATTTTGAAGCATACAGACTTTTTTTTTTTCGGAAAAGTATCTACTCTCATCAGAAGATACACATGTGCAACACACCATCACAATATTACCAATATTTTTAAAATACAGAGTTGGCAATGAGAGAAATATCAAGAAACATTCAGAAAAATGAGCTTCCTTACAAAGAAATTCTCCAACCACATCAATATTTCCTGAAAGTTGTCTGCAAGAGGTGAATTTCACTTTACCTGTGCAGTCACTCAAGTCCTCAGCATTACTACACCAGGTAACAGCCTTTTTCCTACATTACATGCACAGCACATATTTGTTTTCCCTTCCAAAGTGAGGGAAATTGCATGGAAAACATTAATACTTAGGGACAGATTCTGTTTCAGGCAGCACAACTGAGCTCAACCCCACTACTGCATGTAGACATTCATTAACTAATCAAATTGGGTACAGGAAATTTGAATTTAAACACTCGTCCAAAACTACATTGGTGGGACTTTTACTGAGAAAAGCTGTGGCTGAAATGTTGTCACAGACAGCAGACAACAAAAGTCAGATTTTTGCTGAAATAAGATGCACAGTTTGAGTAAAGACAACACATTTTTGGAAGTAAAAGTACATTTTTTTTATTTAAATGTTCACATCTCACTAAAAGACTATGCACCTTTAAGCTGCTATTATTTGAACTCAACAATATATTTCAACTTTTTTTCCTGTTTATTAAGCTGGTTATTTTCAGTTATGTAAGTATTTTTTATAAGTCCAGTGTAAGTATAAGTCTGTCACTCTCTAAGGCTCAGCTGCCCCTCCAGCTGATGCTGAATTATGGTGGCAGCAGGAGCAGGAGTGACACCATCCTCTCACCCCCAGCCCAGAGCCAGAGCTGCAGCAGACATCCTGCATCCCACAGCCCATCCTGCATCCCAGAGCTGCAGCAAACATTCTGCATCCCAGAGCACATCCTGCATTCCAGAGCCCATCCTGCATCCCAGAGTACTGCAGTAACCCCAGCACTTTCCCTGTCACTGCCCTTTGGAGAAAAACTTGGATTTGTAAATAATTTCTCTGCTAATAACAGTATCAAGCCTAATCTTGGTTACATACTGTGTTTCTTCAAACTCAGGGAATTTTTGCAGCAAAATACGCAAAAAAAGACGGGCACAATCCAATACTGAGCTCTTTCACAGACAGGAGAGATGACAAGCACCATGGTGGAGCTGAACAAAATATGAACAGGAAAACTGGAAAAGCAAAAAAGATAAACATGGCTTTGAAATTTTCAGCCCACTTCATTCATAATTGTTCCACCTCTCATGGAAATGTGCTGCAGTGCCACTGAGCTCATTCAGTATCAAGATACTTTATCTAAATTACTACAGCTTGGCTTCTGTCCTTTCTGTAAATGTAACAAGGCTTACAGAGTTTCCAAATTAGCTTCAAATGCACTTTGGCCATTAAATATTGTTTTATTAGCCCACAACACCTTGTGCTGTATGACCGACTTAAGGCCATGACTGAGTATGTTCTAGAAAAACATCCCTGGCTATATTAGTTTATTCTTTCAAGCTTTGCAATCTTTTCTGATGTCACTCTCAAGAGCTCAAGGGCCAGTTCTCCACACAATAATTGGTTACTGAGGACTTTTAGCACCATTGGAAACAGCTGGACTCAATGTGGGAGCAGTATTTGCAGGAAGGTGTTTGATTTAGATGGATACGTGTGCTCTGGGAGTTCTTGCACCGGGGTCACTTGCACTGTTAATAGAATTGTGCTCACACTAGAAATGTGTGAAGGGAAATGGGCTGTTGGAATTCAGGAGGAAGAGAAAGATGGAAAACATTCCAGCTCGACATATGTCTGTCTTTAAGCACACTCTTGCTTTCAAAAATACATTTGGCATTTGAATTATAAAAGCTCGCTTAGTTTTGTATCTAATTTAGAATAGCATTTTCTTCAATCAAATTTCCAGGCAAATGGATAGAAAATGGGATTGTATCTTCCTGTCAATATTTTCTTTATTCTGTTAAATGCAGATTCTTTTTAAGATTTAAATTGTTAAATCACTAACAGCACCACGTTCAATCAGCAGTAAGACTGGATTTCAAGAATTCAGAATCTAAAAGCCTGAATTAAATAATGATCCACTTCACTATTTCTGATAGAATCTAAAGGTCACATAATCCAATATAGGGATAATTTTTCCTAGGGCATGTAAGTGAAACAGTAAAATTCTTTTTACGGTTGCAAATTAGAAGATAATTTGAACTTTTGAACCTTTAAGAGTGGAAAAAGTGGCATGTGGGTTTGCAAGATTTCCATGTTTTAGAAAAGGTTTTGTTATAAGTTAGTATAGCTCTAGTTACCCCATAAGGGCCCCTTGTCTTGGAGTTTTCTCTTATCAGAAGTTGGTAAGAGTTTCTGTACCTCTCTGGTCTTTGCCCAGAGACTGTTTCCTATTGGTCCTTTCCCCATGATGCTCCCTGCCCATCCTCTCCTTCTTCCCCTGTCCATCATTAAGTTACTATCTTCAAGGTCCAGAACTTTCGAAGAGATTCCGACAGCAGTTGGCAGATTCTCCCGAGACCCATCCCCAAATTACCTTGATTTGTTAGTAGTTAGGTAATTCAGTTGGCATGTATTACTTTGCTTTGTTTAATTGGTTTGTAGTTTGTACCCACCCCTTGAGCCTGTCCTAGACAAAACCCCCCTGTAGCCTTTGTCCGAGGTCTCTCCTGAGGCATCGGGCAGGAGGTAAGGGGTTCCCCTGTGACCCCCCAATAAACCTCTGTTCCTCCCGACCCTCTGAGAGTCCCTTCTTTCATTTACACCACGGCCGTGACAGCAAAAGTCCAGGGGCTGCTGAGCCAAGACCCGCAGATCGATCCTGTTGTGGCATGTCAGAGCTGCCGGGTGGTCTAGCCGAATACCGGGCTGACCAAAGAGACACGCACTCCAACAGTGGCACAGCAGGGTGATTGATGTATTTGTTTAAAATAGAGAACAGAACACAAGAATATCTTCATAGTGACTCAGAGTCTATAAATCAATGAGTTCTATTTATGACCAATATCATACATCACAAAAATGAAGAGCTAGAATCCTTGTAACCAAATATACTAATCCTTAACATGAATGGAAAATATAGACAAAAAATTTAAAAGTCTTGAAAGCACTGGATTTTCCTGTTGGAGTTTAGCTGTTTGTATATACAACTTTCTATTAAGCATTATCTCAAGAATCTGGGATATTTTCTGACTTCATCAGTGGTTGAAGAAAGGAAAAATGTTGAATAATGTAGAATATAAAATATAGAATATGATGATTTTAAAAGCATCTGTTATAAAACTGAGATGGGGGTTCTTTTGCATCTATTTCACTATTTTTGTATAGAGTTATTATTAATATTTTACAAAAATTAGTTTCAGTTTCCTAGAGAAAATATGTGGACTGAAGCTGGAGATGACCAATGTTTTATGATGATTTTGGCATTAAAATGACAAAAGGTGAAAAAAAAGAAGGGATCCTTGATAGTGACTTTGGGAAAGGCGATTCTGTATCTGAGGTTCAGTGGAAGTTTCCTTTCCTTTCCTTTCCTTTCCTTTCCTTTCCTTTCCTTTCCTTTCCTTTCCTTTCCTTGCCTTGCCTTGCCTTGCCTTGCCTTGCCTTGCCTTGCCTTGCCTTGCCTTGCCTTGCCTTGCCTTGCCTTCCCTTCCCTTCCCTTCCCTTCCCTTCCCTTCCCTTCCCTTCCCTTCCCTTCCCTTCCCTTCCCTTCCCTTCCCTTCCCTTCCCTTCTCCCAGCTGGGGTTTCTTTACAAGATAAATGACATTTAGGAGCACTGAAAGGGAATTCTTGGATTCATTTCCTTGCCCATGGCTTCAGATCTCCCTCAATCTGTGTGTGAGGTGCCAGATGTGGGCAGGCTTGGAGAGGTGGTGTAGCAGCCTGGGTGCTCCTGGTTCCTCTGCTGCCCTGGAAAAACAGGCACAAAACCTGGGAAAGAGTCCAAGGGTGACAGGCCAGCATATTTCAAGGAGCAGAGGATGATACTGGTCACAGATCTAAGCTTCAGTGTGTGACTGGGACTGACAAAGAACTCGCGTCTCACAGCAAAATCTCCGTCCTGGCATGGCTGAGGGGCACTAAAGTTTTCCCTCCAGGACAAAGACACCCCAAAAGGAAAAGGATGCTCCCAAGACAGTCAGAGACACACAGAAGAGCAAGTGAGAGACCTTCTTTCACTTGTAAGCCCCTGGTCCAAATACTGAAAGAACTAAAAAGTGAAACAGAAGCAGCCCTGACAAACCCACAGGCAAACAGGAATGGGCAAAGCAGAGCTCGTTTACTTTGTACCTCAGAAAAAAAAAAAAAGCATCCAAATTAAAAGTTATAAAAAAAAAGTAGAGGAAATATTATGTTTTTTTCCTTGAAATTCACGACTAGATTTTATTTCTAAACACTCAGGAGGAGTCTGTTCAAATTCCATTCATATTTCAGTTGGCTAAAATTCACATATCTAGTGAAAGCAACAGTAAATCTGGGCTGCAGAAAGTATAATTTAATTTAGCCATGGCAAGGAGAAAAGCAGTCTATGTGCTAAATACCAGAGTAATTTTGATTGTCCAACAAATGGGTCACTGAAAAAGGCAGTAAATATTAAATTAAGTCTTGGTGGACTGAATTAATTCACATAATTTTCCTTTCCCAAATACCTACAGACAACATTATTTTCCTTCTCTAAAAGTAAAGAACTGCAAGAGAGAAGATAGTGCACAGAACAGCTCTTGATAGGTTATTTTTTTCAGGGTAAATTCTACTTCAGAAATTTTACTGTTCAGACACTAACCTGAAGAAATGTCAAAAGAAGAAAAAAAACTTTGGCAGTATAGCCCATAATTACATAATTACACTTACAGAGTTGTGTGAGCATTACTTTTTTAAGTTCCCTTTTACAGAAGACACATGATATACATTGGAATCAATCCAATCAATACAGGAATCTTTGTCAAAACCATCTTGCACCTTTTCATTATAAAAAGATTGGCGACAGAGAGCAGATTTTTGCAATGAGATATGAAACAGTCTAATAGCCCTTAGAAGTAAATGGCAGCAGTATTGTACAAAAAAAAGATAATATTCCTATTTAAAAAAGCACTTCATGATGGAGACACCTTTGGAATTGCCCTCTGGTGTCATTCCATAGGTGGGTAAAACCTATTAAAAGGAATTGAGCAACTATTTTTTCTAAGAGAAAATATCTGTTTCCATGCCACTCTCATACATGATTTTACTGATTTAATCACAATATAATAACCTGGAAGGCAGTTTTTGCTCTCAAATGCTGTTTATCAATTATGGGACTGAGTTCAATTGAACTGAAAATTCAAAATCAACCTAGGGGTTGATTTTACAAATATCCCATGTAATATATCAAATACCTTTACAATCTTTAAATGTTCTAGATAATCTATTTTATAGTTATAGAAACCTAGACAGAGGAATCAGATTAAGCTTTACTAAATATGTTTCTATGTTCACTAATGTGTCTGTAAATTTATGTAAGGGAAAATGAGGAATACAGAGTTTTGTGTTTTTCAATTACCAAAAGCACACTATCCATGTGTCTATTACACCTGTTCTTACAGCTGAACAATTCTGATTCCCATGAAATGAAGAGAGTGGTAAATCACAGATTTTCCTCTATTTAAAACTGGTTTTTGTAATAAACCACATCTTACTGTAATAGCAGTTAACACATTTCTTCAGACTGGATGGTGCCCAACAGTCATAACACTGATATTGCATCCATTCTAAAATAACAGATTATTAGAGGGGAATTTTTAACCCAAAAAAAAAAATAGAGACATTTGAAAAATGTCAATGGTTTTATATGAAGCCATTGAGTTTTGAAACCTGTACTTTAATTGTCTTTTCCCTCCCAACTTCAAGTCTAAATATCACATATACAGGGGGCTGGAATGTGCTCACTTCCATGCATATGAAGATCTCTGGGATTTGCCATTTTTGTGATCAGTACATCCTCCACTGCGTTTGTTGGGGTTTTTTCACCAATTATGAACTGTACACACAAGTGCAGGACTAATATTCAAAGCAGTAATACTCAGTACAAAGATTTGGATTCATGCTAATCCCCCTGTTAGGTTTAACTCCTTCTGCTGCATCTCACATTTAAAATTCCTTCTGTAAAAAACTATCCAGGATTATATTATTTAAAAACATCACCTTAAAGTTGATGACTTCTTTACTTTAAAAGTCATTATTTGATGAATGGCTACTTTAAATGGGTGCTGCTCATCAGAAGGTGCTTTAATTTACAGGTAGCAAGAACAGATGAGACAGACTGAAAGGAATGGAGTGTAGTGTAGAACTTCCCAACTGAAAAATTTAGTAATATTGACCCTTTCCACTTCCATCCACTGCTCCCTAAGGACACACTGCATCTTCTAAAAGCAATTTTTAACCTTACATCTTAAACTAATAATACAGGACATAGGAATATGAACTGAAGGTAGGAGAAATTATGACTTTAGAGCCTACTCAGTCATTAGCAGGTAATTCTGTTGATAGAGGATGAGGAAATGTTTGTGATTTCTATCCAGAATATGCAGATGAAATACCCACAGTCCTGGTTTGACTACAAACACATAAAACCACGATGATTTTTTCTTGAAAAGATTCTCACTGTGAGAGTTTATGCAGAATTTGTGCCTTGACTCTAATTAAAATGAGAAAGAGTGTCTTTAGAGAGGGCATGATGACAAGGCAGTCAAGAAGATAATGACAAAAAATGTTGGCATCTTTCACTTTGATACGTATTATTTCTGTTCAAAGACAGCACCTTCATAGCCATGATGGCAAAATGCAGGTAAAAGCTGTACTTCAATTTAACAATGGTCAAACACTCCAATAAATCACTTTTAGGAGATTAAGAAATAAATATTTATACCATTAACCCACTTCCCCAGTAAAGTTGATTTTTAATATTATCTGTTATTGTATTTACTTCATCTTGAAGTTTATTTTTCTTTTGACAAATTAATCTTAGCTTGAATTAGTTATTTGTTTTCACTGCTGTCTTATCAAACTTTTGAAATAACTTTAAACATGAATATGTGATACAGTTTAACATGTGGTCAGAGTGTAATGAACCACGTTTAAATGTATCAATCTCTGAGGGTCCAGCCTTTGCAGAGAAGTGGCTAAAATTAATTAGCGAGACTGTTCTTCAGAGGTGTTTTGTAATGTAAAAGGTTAAAAAAAAGTAATGGAAATCTATGTAGTTTATGGGTGTCTAGGGAAATCACAGCCCTAGTTTTTTATAAGTTTAAGAATACAACTATTTCATTTTAAACAGCTTTTCTGCAACTCCAGACAGCTTCAGGTGGTACAAAAAAATGCATGTTTTGCATTTCTCTGTGGTTTCTGTGATTATGCATCCTGATGCAATATGAATAGGATAATTACATAGAATATGTTCAAAATGTAATTCTGAGGTCTTTAATAAGCAGCTAACCTTTCCAGAGGAACTGGAAAACTAAGCCTGGCCTGGATCCTTCCTGAGATGGCTGCAGATAAACCTAAAGCAGCACATGTGTAGCACATTGATGTGCAGGCTGGTTTAACGTGTTGATGAGATCTACACCATGATGAGTTTAAGGTCTCCACATAAATTTCAGACTTGTTTCAGTCCAATCAGCTCCTCATAGAGATGAGAAATGTCTAAAGGACTGTCCTGGGACAGTATTTTACTGCAGAGTCTCAGCCACAGCATTATCTTTCCCCTTTACATAGCAGCTTGTTAAAGCTGTTGGAATTTTGGTGGATCTATTTTAGCAATACCACTGCCATCCAAACATGTTTGCCCTTAAGCTGATTACTAGGTGAATATCCATTTAAAAATATGTATACACAGACATAGAATAGGTTCATCTATAGTAAAGTCAGGGATTGCCAACTGCACCCTCACTCAGCCACCACAAACTTTTGTAGTGGGTCCTGAACATCAACCTGTGCTCACAGGAATTTTATGGGAATTAATCCAGATCCCTTTTCTGCCTCTTTCTTGTCCATTCAACATAATTTAAATTCGCCCAAAAACTCTGTTACTGCTTTCACTGTCTCATTCAGCTTTTATATCAAGAAATAAATTACGAACCTAGAAGGTATGGAAAGAATGTGAATGGATTAATGATAATTAAACCAATTAACAAAATACACCATCATTTTGAGCTTGAAAAGGTCCTCACAACTTCCAACAAAACTAATCCCACCATTCCTTCAGGTGCTCTGCAGTGCCCTGAGGTTTTCTGAGCAATAAACAAATCCAGGGTTGGGAGAAGCAATACGATTAACAATTAATTTTAATGCAGTTGTCAGAATTGACACTGAATAGATTCACTTACATCTCAGTTTATTTACCTTGGCATTACAGAGCTGCTCCACTACTGTATTTTCATTGTGGTTTACTTCAAAAACCTGAAAACAGTATAAGGAAGCTCTCCTCCCACTAACAGTCAACTTATTATTTCTGAGGGGTTTTTGTTCAATAAATATTTCTTGAATTAATGAAAAAAAAAAGTCTTGTTTAATTCACAGTGGATTTCAAATTGAAATTCCATAGTCCAGAATGTGCAAAATCTCTCAAGTCACAGAAAACTAACCTGATTACAACTGGAAAAAGGAAAAAATACCCTCAGCAGATAAAGCCTTTGACCTCCACCAAAGTTTTGCAGGAGTAACTCATATGCAGGAGGCAAATTCACAATCATCCCCTCAGTAATATTATCTGGTGCAATATAGCAAATTCTGCACCCATTTCATGGAGATGGGAATGAACAGACCTGGTCTGAAGGGCCCAGCATTTTATAATTCATCTACATTCAGGACACATTCCCTTCATCCACTCCAAAGTCCTAAAGCCACTAATACCTTTTGCAATGGCATGCTTTGATATATAAATAGATATAATTTGTGGGGTTTTGAACAGTACACTGGAAGGCACCAGCAAACACTGTGCAGTGTAAGCACAGAAAATGGAGAAACAGGAATAAGGTTTTGACCAGCTGACAGCTAACATGGGGAAAGAAGTGGTGACAGCTCCAGCTGTTCATATCTTAAGAGCCACTTATTTCTTAAATGATTGCCAATTCACAATGAAAAAATGTGGAAGTGAAGTCTTTCTACAGCTATACAATTAACTAAAATTATGACTTTGGTATTTTACCTTAC
The DNA here is from genome assembly GCA_024734555.1 of Trochalopteron elliotii. Classification (NCBI taxonomy): domain Eukaryota; kingdom Metazoa; phylum Chordata; class Aves; order Passeriformes; family Leiothrichidae; genus Trochalopteron; species Trochalopteron elliotii. The sequence continues at coordinate 75,935 of JANPWX010018518.1, read as the reverse complement.
TGGATTTATTCTAATTGAGAAAGTAAAGAATTAATTACATTGTTTCAGCTTGTGATTAATGCTTTCATTTTTTCATTCTTACTTTATTTTTCCTCCTCCTCTTAATTTTCATTTCCTGTAGATTAAAAAATGAAGGCAGTGAATAACATAATAATAACAACTAAATAACCTTTCCTGTAGAAAGAAATGTTTTAAATGAGGACAAATACAAATCTCAATTTTAGAAGTTCCTTCAGTATGTGAGCAAAATTCTGAAGCCCTGGATTTTCAGGCTTCTCCCTTTGGGCTTTAAAGGAATGCCCATAAACCAACTAGTGTCTCTCTTCTCCACCTCATGCCAAGGTACAGGGATTTCTCCTATCCAAATATTTAATGTGTTGATATTGTACTTCAAGAAAATGCAGTCCAAATCTTAAAGCAGACAGAAGGGTTCACATGCACCAACTTTACAAACTAAGAACTTAACTAGTCTTGAATAACCCTGGTTTATACATACTTTGGCTTTTGAAATTACACCCTAGATCCCTCCCCAACTGGTGAAAAATATTACCATTCTAAATTGCCCATACTGTGGATTTTTCAGTGAACTCCGCATGGATAACTCATCAGGAAAGTGTTACCTTTTATTTCATGTTCATTCCTAATTTTATGCTGAGAATCTGATGAGATACAGATCTGTATTCCAAATTTCTACAATATGACCTTTCATGAATCTGATTTACTAAAGCCTCAGATGTGATAGTTCCCATTTGCACACTTTGTTTTATATGGATGACATTTCCCCTCAAACATTAACCTGCCATTTTATTGTCTCTCAATATGTTTCGTAGATGGAAGTTTTGACTTGTCACAAAATCAAAATTAGCCCACAAAAATTAAGCTTTGGTAAGGAAAATACTTTTTTTTTTCTTTTTTTGTCCTTGTGAGGGCAGAATTTCACATTCAACCTCCTCTGTTTCATTCTTCATAGAACACATAGATCGTTTTTCTCCTAGGACATGTATTTTACATGAAGTCTAAAGGGCTTTTCATGTGGTGCTACATGTGAACTGAGGCCATTAAGGTATTATTTATAGAACTATAGCTAAAAAATGCTCTATAAAATTATTTTATGCTATTCCATTGACTAAAAACCATGAACCGGTTACAAAATTGAGCTCTCTGAAATCACTGACATGATTTCCTTCTGTCCAACACAGTTATTGCTATATAGGCTGGGTGTTTATTTACATCAGTCACACAAAGAATTAGGGATTTTCTGAGACAAAACATAGAAAAATATTGCAGGGAGAGGGAATTGTTTCATATTCCTTCTTATGAATTTCTGATTTCTAGCCTTTTGCTTCTATTCATACAGCTAAGATAGGTGCAAATCTCTTTTTCAGTATTTGATTCCTTCAGTGAATCAAGAATATCTGCTGGGGACTGTGCTGCTTTATCACTCCACAAAATTTAGACATAAATATGCAATTATTTTCCTCCAAAAATCAAAATAACCAAAATGTGATTGAAACATGTTATTAGCACTTATTAAGAAACAGGAATTATATATTTTTGTTTAATAATCATCTTTCTTAAAATAAGGATGCACAATGTTACAAAGGCTTGCAAGAGGGACAAATTCATGAGAGAACGCCTTTCTCAGTATAATTAAAATATTTTTGCAAAATACAGTGCGAATTTTTAATAAGCTATTGTTAGTGCACTATCAACCTTGAAAATTAAATACTGTGCATTTTAAGACATTTTGACATCTCTGCTGTGAAAACCAGTACAAAACATGCACTGCTCTTCACACTAAGTACTGAACTGAAAGACTCGTTGCAGTTCAGAATTCCTTCTCTTAACTCAAACTTCTGTCAAACTTTTATAAAAGTTGTCATGAAAAGCCCAGAGGAAGCAAGTCCCAAACTATGGCTTATCCATATCACAAATGATTTGAGATCATGGTAAATAATTATGATTAATAAACAGAATTCTTATTCTAATAATACTGGTGTTACAGAGAAAGCAACAGATTAATAAAATATACCATCCCTGTAATGAAAGAAAATTAATTCCTCAAAAAGTAGGAAAACCATATATATATTTATATACTATATTTACAGGAGCCTGCAGTGACAGAACAAGGGGGAATGGCTTCAAACTGAAAGACAATAAGTCCAGATTAGATATTAGAAAGAAATTCTTCCCTGTGAGAGTGGGGAGGCCCTGGCACAGGGTGCCCAGAGAAGCTGTGGCTGCCCCTGGATCCCTGGAAGTGTCCAAGGCCAGGTTGGAGAGGGCTTGGAGCAACCAGGGATAGTGGAAGGTGTCCCTGCCCATGGCAGGGAATGGAATGGGAAGGGCTTTAAGGTCTCTTCCAACCCAAACCGTTCTATTATCTATATGAATAATATGGATCTTTAAATCCAGTCCTCATTTTCCATGAAAACAATGAGGCATCTGTAAGAAAAAGTAGTTTTAAAGCTCTCCTCAAATATCTCCAGATTACTACTCTGGATAAATGGGATTTAACCCAATTCCATTTGGAGGCAGAGGGTGGGATTTTCCCCAGGATGTTCTGGTCTCAGAGTCTTGTCCTGCCCACATGAACTGCAAGTTGTCCTGAGCCTTTCCCTGGTTTTTCTGAAGGGAGAGGAGTTGGGTTTGTTTGTTTGTTTCCCTAGGAGGGTGTTATGTTGTTTGGGTTATTTTTTCAACTGACAAAGAGATCCAGTCCACAACAAGAAGTTGTAACATCACCCAGGAAAGGTTCATGCTGGGCTGAGCTGCACTGAATGATTTACAGCATTTCACCCAGCTAATACACCTTTCTTGGGGGGCAGCAGCAGCAAATTTCAGTGGGAAATATCCACCTGACATCAACCTTGGAGCAGTTTGTGCCCTCCTGACTCCAAAGTGAGTGTAGCCTGGGGACAGGCCAGCTCAGTGTCATCCCTTCCAGACATGGTCCTGCCCCTGATGCCTTAGGATTTAGCTTTTATATTTTTCATGTATTTGTAACCCTGCACTTCATTAGTGTATAACTCTAAACTCCATACACAGTGTTAGCTGCTGCTTTCCCATTTTGGTGGGACACAACAATTCCTCTCCAGGCCTGGGAATCAAGGACACCTCACTGCCTCAGGTCTCTGAGAGATATAAACCAAAGTGATTTAGGGGGGAGCAAACTGGGGGTAAATGACTTCATTACCTGAAGCTGTAATTGGAAGATTAATCCCCAAAAAATAAATGGACCAAACTTATAAAAGTGTGAAAACCCGTGACCCGTGGTCCATTTTTTGGGTGTAGCCCCTGGGGGGGCTTAATCTGCCTGAAATGTACCTGAAGGCCCTTCAAAAATATAACTGCTTTTTATTCCCTTAACTCTTTCTGGCCTCTGTTTTTAGGTAGCCCCAAAAAGGCAGCACTCCCAGAACTCAGCTCCTGCTCCCCAGGGTGCTGGAGCATCCCCCCTGCGCTCCCCACTCTGCAGATAACAGAAATCCCTCTTGTCAACACCAATCACTGTAAACCCACCCTTTCATGTCTCAGGGAATGGAAAAGACGCGGGGGACTGTGAGGAGAATTCTTTGCCATCAAGGCTCTTTTCAAAGCAGGAAGTGTGTGATTTTTCCCATTTTCCTCTTTGCTTTTTGCACCAGTGCCTCTTGACAGGGTGACCACTTGCTGCAGGCACACTTGCTGTTTTGTGGGCCTGCTTTATTTCCCAGGTGGCAGAGTATTGCTCATGTAGCCTTGCAAAATTACAGCATACATTCTCTTACTTACCCCCAAAGGTCCAGAAGCAGGCTGGCAAAAAACAAATCTCAGGTTTTTCTGAAGATGGATTTTCACTACTTGAGCACCTCATTCCTCACACACCTTATCCATGAGCCCTTCCCTGTGACTGCCCCAATCCCTCATCCTTCCCCAAACCCAACACCACTGGTGCCTTTTGTGATCATGGAATAGTTTTAGCCTGTCCAGCACTGTTTAGTGTTGAAAATCAAGAGGAAAAGTGCTGCTTGTCCAAAAGGTTCTTCAGGTAATATAAAGACATTTGGAAGATTTCACATTCCAGGAGAGGGAGTGGGAGGGCTGCTAGAAATGCTCCATCAGCAACACCAATTTCCCTACAATAGCTGAGACAGCTGAATTAAGGAAATGATCTTTATTCAAAGACCATTCTAGCAACTAACACAGTGATTAAAGCACTGCTTGCTCATTTCTTATTTCTGTATTCACATTTTTTAACTGAAATCCTAAAATAAAATTACTGCCCAAAGTATAGTTTGTTTATTTCTCGAAAAATCTTGATAGATTTGTACCACCATAATATTTAAACATTTTATTTCCTAAGGCATTAAACACAGTTTACACTTAGCTGCAATAGAGTGCCTGGTATCAAAAATGTTGGGCATTTGTCTGAGACAAAAGGATTTGGGCTTTTTTGAATAATTATATATTTTATATTTGCCCTCTTCACTCTAATTCAGCTATATACTTAAGAAATACAATGATAACCAAAAGGATATAATTCCATTCTATCGAATTTTATGCATTTAAATCTAGAATTCAATAAAAATATAATGATGTTGATCTACTACAATGGAAACTTTGATTTAGAATACAGCAGTTCATTAAACCTCCCCTAGAGAAGTTCAGATCATCCAGTTGAGTAATTTGGATTTTCTACACTCTGTCAAAGTGACACAGGAACTTTGCAATGGCTTAAAGTGTGGTTCTGCCACACAAACACACTTTTACAACCTCAACTGCAATAGGCAGAGACTTTTATTAAAAGTAAGAGCCTAAAAACCTAAAATTAACTGAGATTGAGGAAGATTCTGCTTCTGATTTGGCTAATCTGGAGCTATGTTCTCCATGATTACGCTTTATATTCACAACAGGTACAAAAGAGAATGAGATTTATGGTTGATAAATCTGAACCCAAAATCCAGTGATTTTTTTTAATGTATTTCAAATTCTGAGTGTGGAGGCTGCTTGGTTTGCAAGAACAGAGGTTTTAGTTTTGTTGAAAGACTTCTCACTGCTTTGGTTTGGAAGGACCTTAAGGCTCATCCAGTGCCACTCCCTGCCATGAGCAGGGACAGCTTCCACTATCCCAGGTTACTCAAATCCCCATCCAACCTGACTCTGTGTGTTCTGAAACCCCTTCTAGAAGAGCCAGAGTTCCTTAACAGAAATTAAATCAACGGAATAACAATGTCTTTTTGCATTAAAAAATAATTTTCCGTGTTTTTATTAAGAGTTTCCTAAAGAATTATTATACATTAAAAATGTCTAAGTGTCCAGAGGACACCATCACCTGGATTTAATAAGCTTTTCTCTCCTCTGTTATTAAGGCTATTTTCCTAATGAACTATGAATTATTTGACAAAGGTTTTATTACCTTTGCAATGAAACTTGGAGGGTCTGCATTTAAACAATCATTTACAATGGATTATTTAAAACTTTCTTTGGAAGTCTATATAAATATAAGGCTAATAATAATTGGGGAGTTTAACCCATAGTTTATTAAAATCAATGATAATCTGATTTAACTCCTTGGAAAAAGGCCACTAGAAAAGAAAAATATATTTTTTGTCTTAATCATAACTGCTTAGAAAAATGAACAAAATTTCTTTTCACACACATGCTTATGGAACATTATTAAAGGTTATTCAAGAGCCAGGCTGTTACTTCTCCTTCAATGAGACTGATAGGGCAGGCTTATTAATAAGTTTTTTTACCTTCTTTGTTTAAACACATTTGTAGTTTTAAATGACAGGAAGTCAAGCTAGCAATTTGTAAAGATGTGTGAATAAGGAAATTGCTCTATTCATAGGCTCATAATGAACAGAGAAAGAACATAATAGTGCTTTGTATTCTCTCAACCTCCAAACAGAGGGGAGAAAAGCAAAGGAGGTGGCCTGGATAATTTACTGCAACCCTCCCTTTGTTCTTAAAGCTTTTTACCAGTATTTCTTGAGGAATGTAAAGCAAGACAGATCATCCAACCCAAGCTTGGAGCTTGCCGCCTTTGTGACACAGCTTCCAAGAAGAAGGAGAAGCTCATTCATTAGAACAAGCTGCAGGAAAAAAAGCCAAAAGCCAACTGCACCCATCCCCACCTCGTTCTGTGCCACATGACAGCGCTGCTGCTCCATTCAAGGTTCTGCTGCTGAAACACGTGCAAGCCTCAGCTATTCTAGTCTTAAATCACACCTTGTGTCAATCACCAATGTAAAAAAAAGATATTTAAGGCACTTTGCTGCTCAAGAAACTCAGGGTCAGGTTAAACAGTGGGGAATTAAAAGGGTCAGGTGCAGCTTTCCTTTGATTTTGGAGACTTCACAGACACCTGTCAGAGGACACTTCAGTGATGTTGTCACCATCCCCTTTCCCTTGCTAGATTTCAGAACAAGTCTCACACCCAAACTCACAGAAGTGTTCAGCTGCTCCTCTGCCCTTGGATCCTCTCTCCCCACCAAAGGAGTTAAATCTGCACTTTCTGCCTTATTTTTCTCAGATCCTTGGAGCACCACTAAACAGATCTATTTCAAGGAGGAGGGAAATAATATTTTAGCAGACAGTTTGTCAAACAAATGATACTTACTTGGTTATTTAAAGAGATTTTATAACTGAACATTGCTATTCAATCCAGTTCCTCTATGTTTCCCCACTGTTTATAGGCAAACCAAAATGCTCAAACACTGCTAATTATATAGAAAATTCTGCACAGCAGAGCCATGAATTCATGCCAATTTGCTCACTTTAAGTGCTGTTCACTTTCCAAGTTCTGTCAAAATTTCTATTCAAACCTGAAGAAGTTTTCAATTATAATTGTACATTAAATAAATAAGATTAAAAGTCAGGATATAAATTAAACAGAACACCACATCAGGACTGAGACTCCTGCCTGCCCTTTTTGCACCCACATCTGGAACTGAATCTGTCCCAGCAACCTACTGTCTATAATTTTTTGTCACCCAGCTTTCCTACCTGCTACATCCTCTTGTCCCAAATTATTTATCCTATTTAAGGTTTTTTTTGCAAAAAAAAAAGTAAATTGTAAATTGGGGTTGGAAATTTTACCCTGCATCACATTAAGAATTGCTTAGGCCCAGCATAGCTTCCCTTGCTGACATTTCTTTCCAATTGTAGTGCCTGACTTTCAGAATTTTCAAGTATCTTTAATTACCATTCAAAATGAAAGTTTGTATCTTATGTTTGGGGTTATGCTCCAACTATGTGTTTTGTGAGAACTTCATTACAATGGATTAAACACTAAAATGAAATTATTGCTTCCCAGTTTTATGGAATTGAAAATACTGTCAAAAGGGTAGCACTAAACTTGGCAGTTTTCTGGGCTAAGGAAGGTGGCAGAAACTTTCTGCATCATCACAAATTTTGAATTTTTTTCTCTCTATTCTTTGGCATCTTTCAACTCACTTTAAAACAAAGTCCCAACCAAACTCAAGTCTCCCAACATCAAAATGTAAAATATATTTATAATTCAAATATTTATGATGCCATTTCAGTGATTTGATTCATCAGGAAATGTGATGTTTGCAGCTCTTCTGGAGCTCACCAGGAGTGCAGGAGCACTGAATTAAACCTGTTCAGTGTCTTCACCAACAGAGGAGGAACCTGCACTCTCAGGGCAGCCTGGAAAGTTTGGTGCCATTGTGACTCACTATGTATGAAATTATATATTTCACACTAACAGGCCTAAAATTAAGATTAAATGACGAGTCAATTGCCTGAGTCTCCTAATGAAAGGAAAATGCACATATTTGCTCTGCTCTTAGAGCATCATTTCCACATATATTTCTCTGTTCTACAGTAATAAAATCAAGTAACTGATGTTGGGATAGATAACACTTTACATTTACTTCGAAAAAAATAAAGAATCTTTTCTTATTTGCAAATACTTTATCTTAAGTTTTACCAATGTGAGCAATTTTTCACCTTTGCACAGTAATTATACAGTGATGTATTTGACCTTAGCAACAATAACAAAAAACAGCAATGAAAAATACATTAGATGTGATAAAGCCTGTCCTAGGGTGACTATGATACCTGTATCCCCACATCGTCTGTTCTGTGTTCTGTACCTTTAAGACTGGTTCTGAGAGTGAGCAGGGAAAGAAGAAGCGTGCAGTTTGTTTTGAAAAACAGGGCTCACTCCTCAAGATCTTCTCTCGTCCTTGGGACTGTGTGGTTTTTTTTCTTCTTCGTCAGATGCACGGACGGCAGCCAGAGAGAGTTTTTTTTTTCTTCCCTTTGTTAGTCTAGCTAGCTGAGACAAAGAAGCTTTCCTGGACTGTTGTTTTTTTTTTTCCTTTTTTTTTTCTTTGAAACTGTTTAAATCTGCTCTGGACTGAAAAACCCAGAGGAGCACCAGGATCTTGCGCCCGTGGCCCACCGGGCCTGGACTCGGCATTTTCCAGCACCGAAGAGACTGGGACTGATAAACAGACTCCTAGCACAGACTCTCAATTTTGCCATCTCTCTTCAGAGCGGCAAGAGGTTTTAGTGTTTCATATTATTATTATTATTATTATTATTATTATTATTATTATTATTTCTTTATGCTTGTGGGCATTTTGTTTGTTAAATAAATAGGTTTTTTTCCACTCTTCTCTGAAGAAGTTCTTTTCCCAGACCGGTTGGGAGGAAGAGCTGTTTGGATTTCTTTCCAGAGGAACCCCATTCGGAGATTTCCTCCCAAATTTGCCCTAAACCAGGACATACATTTATATTGGTGCCCAACTGTGTCGCTCGAGAGAGTGGAAAAAACTTTTATTGATTATTGAGTGCATTTTGGTTGTTCTTTGTGTGGGGATAGAGTAGCCATGTTGCCCCTTGAATCACTAATGTCTATTGGAATAGAGTCCTTGCTGTATTTCTGTTCCCTAAGTTTCTTTGAGGTTTTAATACCTTTCTGGTCCCTAAGCTTGTTTTCTTATCCAGAATTAGCTCCAATGTTGTCCCTAACACAGCTTTTACACTAGAGGTGCACAAATTAGGATTGCTATTTTGTTGAGTTTAGTGATAATGATTTGTAGAAAGTTTATGAAGGTACTAGAGTTTGTGGCAGGTATGTTTAGTTTATGGTTTCTTCATCCTACCATGCGTCCTAGTTCCAGCAGCATGTTTTGGAAATTTATGAATAATTGCACCCACTTTGTTAGAGGAAGAACAGGAGATGAAGCTTTTCAGTCTTTCTTGTCCCTCGTATCTTTTGAATCAGTCACATCACTTTTAGAGAATGTTCAGTGTCCCCTGAATGTTAAAGATACCATCTTCCTGGTATTTCATCTGGTGAGCTTCCTCTATATAGTTTGCAGCTTGTCTAGAGTGAAGTCTGAAATTTCCAGAGAGGCTGATGAGACCCCTGACCCAGAAGTAAGCCCAGGTGTAGAAAATCCTAAGTAGAGTAGAGAATAGGAGGATATGGGCCAAACCCTGAAGGAATTTTCTGACCCTATAGCCTGGAACTTTCCATGTGAACACATTCAGAACCCAGCTGAGGTGGGAAAATACTTGAAAGAAAAGTGCCAGGATAATTCCAAGAACAAAAAGATTGTTGCAATAAGCTGGGCCCTGGCATATGCTTACCGCACACTGCTAAATAAAGTAAGGCAGCAGATAGAGGCAGGGGGCCAGAAAAATAAATCAGCAGCTAGGCCAGTCACTCAGACAGCAGCTAAACCAGACAGTGAGCCTAAGCCCCTAGCAGTTGCTAGGGCAAAGAAGCACGCACAGAAAACCAATCAACCAGTAAACAATGATCCAGGTAAAAGACCCTCAATGCCTCCCAACAACACCCAATCAAACATCCAACCAACTGACACCCAATCAGAAACCAACCAAACTGACACAAAATCAAATGCCCAACCAGCTGGCACACGATCAGGAGCCACTATTAAGTCCTTTTCCCTGAAAGACCTTCAAGGCCTAAGAAAAGATTACACTCAACAACCAGATAAATCTATAATTAGTTAGTTAGTCCGTCTTTAAAATGCTGCAGGTGAAGCTACAATTCTAGATGGCACTGAAGCAAAACATTTAAAATCCCTGTCACATGATCCAGTTATCAACCAAAGAATAATAAGAAAAGCTACCCCTTGTAGTCTCTGAGAACAAGTCCTGAAAAGTATAACACAAAAATATCTATGTGCAAACAATCTCTATATGCAGCAAACACAGTGAAAAACCATAAAACAAAAAATTCAACGCTTAAAAAAAATGGCCGTGGCAGAGATTGTCTTCTCAAATGACCTAAACACTAAGAACCCAAACTTAGTACCATGTACACCTGTGATGTGGCAAAAACTTGTACAACTTGAGCCACAAAAATACTCTTCTTCTTTAGCAATAATGAAACAAAATAACATAGAAGAGAGCGTGCTGAATATAGTAAAAAAACTTCAAACATATGCAGATGCTGTGCATGGCCCAACACATGCCAAAATCGCAGCTGTGAAAACCCGTCTGCAGAAATTAGAAAGCAAAATAGAGAAAAATCACCATACACTCAAAGACGAGATTAAAAAGATGAAAGAAAGCTTTCTCCAAATCTCAGCAGTACAAGTCAGAAGTCCTGACACCAAACGCAGACGTTCCCCAAATAAAGAGAGAAGAAGCATCCCACGAGGTAAGCTGTGGTCCCTTCTGCGTAATTGTAGAGAAGATATAAAGAAATAAGATAAAATATCTACCAATAATCTAGCACAACAGCTGTATGAATTGTTAAACAGCAAGACTCAAAAAAGAAGTTCCACTAAAAAAAAAGTAGCTCCAGTTACCCAGAGACAGACGGATAACCAGGTTTAGAGGGGCCCAGCCTCTAGCCAAGTAGAGGCTAGGGACAACCGTGTTTTTTGAACTGTGTAAATTCACTGGCCTGGCACATCTGAACCACAAGAATATAAAGCCTTAGTCAATACTGGTGCACAGTGCACATTAATTCCATCAACACATGTAGGGGCAGAATCTGTCTCTATTGCTGGCGTAACAGAAGAATCACAAGATTTTACTTTAGTAAAAGCTGATGTTAGTCTAACTAAAAATGAGTAGAAAAGGCACCCTATTGTAACTAGCCCAAAAACCCCATGCATTCTGAGCATAGACTACCTCCAAAATAAGTATTTCAAAAACCCGAAGAAATTCAGGTAAGCGTTTGAAATAGCAGCTGTAGTGATAAAGAGTGTTAAGCAATTAAACACCTTGCCTAAACTATCAAAGAACCCATCTGCTGTAAAACTTCTAAAAGAAGAGCAACAAGTGCCAATTGTCACTTCAACAGTGCATCACCGACAGTACAGAACAACTCAAGATGCCGTGATCCCCATCCACAAGATAATTCGTAAGCTAGAAAGCCAAAGAGTAGTCAGCAAAACCCACTCACCCTTCAACAGCCCCATCTAGCCTGTGCATAAATCTGAAAGAGAATAGAAATTAACTGTAAACTATCTTGCCTTAAATGAAGTAACTCCACCGCTAAGCGCTGCTGTGCCAAACATGTTAGAGCTCCAGTACGAGCTTAAGTCCAAAGCAGCAAAGTGGTATACCACTATTAACATTGCCAATGCATTTTTCTCCATTCCTCTGGCAGCAGAGTGCAGGCCTCAGTTTGCCCTTACGTAGAGGGGTGTGCAGTACACTTAGAACCAATTGCCCCAGGGGTGGAAGCACAGTCCTACCATCTGCCATGAACTGATTCAAACTGCACTAAAAAAGAGTGAAGCTCCAGAACATCTGCAGTACATCAATAACATCATTGTGTAAAAAAATACTGCAGCTGAAGTGTTTGAAAAAAAAAAAATCATCCAGATTCTGCTAAAAGCTAGATTCGCTATCAAAAAGAGCAAAGTTAGGAAACCTGCTCAAGAAATCCAGTTCCTGAAAATTAAGTGGGAAGATGAACAGCGTCAAATTCCCACTAATATAATCAACAAGATCACAGCAATGTCTCCACCTACCAACAAAAAAACCCACAAGCTTTCCTAAGCACCATAAGCTTTTAAAGAATGCACATTCCTGAGTACAGTCAAATCGTGAGCCCTCTCTACCTAGTTACCCGCAAGAAGAACACTTTCCACTGAGGCGCTGAACAGCAACACGCCTTTGTTCAGATCAAGCAAGAAATTGCTCATGCAGTAGCCCTTGGCCCAGTCAAAACAAAACGAGATGTAAAGAACGTGCTCTACTCTGCAGCCAAGACCCATGGTCTGTCCTGAAGCCTTTAGCAAAAGGTGCCTGGGGAAACTCAAAAACATCCACTAAAATTCTAAAACCAAAGTTACAGAAAATCTAAAGCTAATTACACTCCCACAAAGAAGAAAATTTTAGCAGCCTATGAAAGAGTCCAAGCTACCTCAAAATAAATAAGCACTAAAACACAACTCCTCCTGGCACCCCAACTACCAGTGCTGGGGTGGATGTTTAAAGCAGAGGTTCCCTCTACCCACCATACCACCAATGCTACATAGAGTAAGTAAATTGCTGTCATCACACAGCGCGCCCGTATTCGAAAACTAAATCGCCCTAAAATTTTAAAGACAATTACAAATTAACCTGAAAGTAAAAACTTTAGTCTCACAAATGAAGAAGAACAAGAACCAGTAACACGTGCTAAAGAAGCTCCACCATACAACCAACTGCCAGCAAAAGAAACACCCTACACTCTTTTCACTGACAGTTCCTGTCGCATTGTGAAAATAAACCGGAAGTGGAAAGCAGCCGTATAAAGCCCCACACAACAAGTCGCTGAAGCCACTGAAAAAAATAATGGATCAAGCCAACTTGCTAAACTCAAAGCTGTTCAATTGGCCCTGGACATTACTAAAAAAAAAAAGTAGCCAAAGCTCTACCTCTATACTGATTCATAGATGGTAGCCAATGCTTTATGAAAATAGTTTAAAAAGTAGAAAAAAGCTAACTAGCAACATAAAAGAAAACCAATTTGAGCTGCCAAAAAGTAAAAAAACATTGCCACTCAAATAAAAAAGCTACCTGTAAAAATCCGTCATGTAAATGCCCATGTCCCCAAAAGTAAAGCTAATAAAGAGCACCAAAACAATAAGCAAATAAATCAAGCTGCAAAAATAAAAGTGTCAAAAATAAACTTAAATTAGCAACACAAGAGAGAGTTGTTCCTGGCTCAATGAGCTCATAATGCCTCAGGTCATCAAAGCAGAGATGCCACCTATAAGTAAGCACAAAACCAAAAAGTAAACCTAACTATAAACAGTATTTCTCAAGTTATCCATAACTGTAACACATATGCTGCAATCAAGCAAGCCAAGCAAATGAAACCCCTATGGTATAATAAACAGTAGTCCAAATATAAGTATAGAGAAGCCTGGCAAATTAATTATATCACATTACCCCAAACACGTCAAAGTAAGCACTATATGCTCACAATAATAAAAGCCACCACGGGGTGACTAAAAACCTACCCTGTGCCTCATGCTACAGCCTGTAATACCATTCTAAGCCTTAAAAAGCAAGTTCTTTGGAAGCATAGTACCCCTGAAAAAATTAAGTCAAACAATGAAACTCATTTCAAGAATAACCTTATCAACACCTGAGCTAAAAAACATAGCATTAAATGAGTGTACCATATCCCCTACCATACACCAGCTGCTAAGAAAGTAAAAAAATTCAATAAACTGTTAAAAACCACCTTGAAAGCATTGAATGAAAGATCTTTCAAAAATTGAGAGCAGCATCTGGCAAAAGCCACCTAGTTAGTTAACATCCAAAGTTCCACCAACAGAGCAAGCCCTGCCCAGTCTGAGCTCCTGCATACAGTAGATAGAAATAAAGTCCCTGTAATACATGCAAGAAGTTTGTTAGAGAAAACAGTGTAGATCAAGTCTACCTCAAGTACAAACAAACCCATCCATAAGATTGTCTTTGCTCAGAGACCAAGTTGTACATAGTAAATAATGCAGAAAAATAAAACAACACGATGTGTACCTCAAAAAGATCTGATTGTTGATTGAGAACCATGTATAAATATCACCTTTTGTTGAATGTCACTGCCATTGTCTGTATATAGCTGTATACTGCTTTTATATAGATATATGCATGTATAATGTGTGTTTGTAGAGTTAGAATTCAATTAGTTTTGATGAGTTGACGATATGGTAATAAGGGGTGGAATGTCCTAGGGTGACTATGATACCTGTATCCCCACATCGTCTGTTCTGTGTTCTGTACCTTTAAAACTAGTTCTGAAAGTGAGCAGGAAAAGAAGAAGCATGCAGTTTGTTTTGAAAAACAGTGTTCACTCCTCAAAATCTTGTCTCGTCCTTGGAACTGTGTAGTTTTTTTTTCTTCTTCGTCAGATGCACGGACAGCAGCCAAAAAAAGGGGGTTTTTTCTTCCCTTTGTTAGTCTAGCTAGCTAAAACAAAGAAACTTTCCTGAACTGTTGTTTTTTGGGGTTTTTTTCCCTTTTTTTTCTTCGAAACTGTTTAAATCTGCTCTAAACTAAAAAACCCAAGAAAGCACCAGAATCTTGCACCCATGGCCCACCGGGCCTAAACTCAGCATTTTCCAGCACCAAAAAAACTGAAACTGATAAACAAACTCCTAGCACATACTCTCAATTTTGCCATCTCTCTTCAAAGCAGCGAGAAGTTTTAGTGTTTCATAATATTATTATTGTTGTTGTTATTATTATTCATTCTTTATACTTGTGAGCATTTTGTTTGTTAAATAAATAAGTTTTTTTCCACTCTTCTCTGAAGAAGTTCTTTTCCCAAACCAATTGAAAGAAAAAACTGTTTGAATTTCTTTCCAGAAGAACCCCAGTCAAAAATTTCCTCCCAAATTTACCCTAAACCAAGACAAAGCCCCAGAGATATTAAGTCTCAGTGTGGTTATTAAAACTCTTGTATTTTCATTAATCAGAAATATCAGCCTCCTTTTGCTGTCACCAGTGTATTTGGGGGTGCACATTCTCTGCAGATAATTAGCACACTTTTTTGCCTCTCTGGTGGTGTCCTGAGTGTTTGAAATATAAAGTAGCACAAAATACATTGAAACATTTTCTTCACTTCCCTTGGAGGCCTTGGGAAAGACAACCCTGTCCCAACAGACACTCAATAACAGCATCATCATTCACAATACTGGTGATTTCCTGTGCTTGAACATTTCATCCCTGAATTCAATTCCAGAACCCAAAAAGTCACCACTGTGAGCCTCACTGGCAGGTAAAGGGCTAGTTCAGATGGGTCTTTCCATCAGTCCTAAAGCCAGAACTATGTCCCATTTCTAGTGCTGATTATAAGATGATGCAGAATTACACCCTAAATTTCCAGCACATTTATCTAAAATTACTTTAGATTTATCTATAATTTTAAAGCATAAGTGGGCTTTAGGCAGTAGCTAAGGGTGGAGTGTTATTAACTGCTGCCCACACAGCAGGGACAGGAGAGTTTCCCAGCAGGGACAATCCTGGGCATCCCTGGCTGCCACCTGAAAAGGGAAGGGCTCAGCTGAGAGCTCAGGGAGTTCTGAGTCACTTCTGCATGAGAAAGGTAAAACCTCTCCTGCCTGCCTGAGGAGTACATACCTAATCCTATAAGCAAGCTGCTTGTTGTTTCAGCTTTTGTATCAGGGCATTATTCAGTTTTAACTTATAGCTCTACAAAAGTCAGGGCTATGTTTCTATCCTGATAAACAAGGACTATTCTTTCAATCCCATTACATTCCTCTGTGGCAATTCACAATTCAAAATCATGCTTAAGTCTAACTAAGTTGATTTTAAATTGACCACTTAAACCCCATCTATTGAAATACCAAACACACCATATTGGCGATTGATGTAAGACATGAATTTTTAAGAATTAAAGACTTTAGTTAAACTAGATATTACTGAGGTAAGATAGACAAACTTCCCTCTACTAACAGAAGCCGGATTTAGGGAACTGATAAATCATGAGGCCTGTTTATGTATTCTGACTAATCAGTAGACTCCAAGAATACAATACAATCATAAATCAAACAGCCCTGGAAAAACAGGATTCAGTTGTCATGTAACACTAAAAGGTTAAAAAGTCAAAGCGAGGAAGACCCATCTTACTTCATCATTTTGAGACCCCGCCCCATAAAAAGGACCACCGACCCATTTCAAAGAGCAAACTACGCATGCTTAATAGCTTTTTGGCTAATTACCATACGAAGCGGGGAATGGGATGTACCAGAGTTATGAATATGCATTTGTGTTTTGGGTATTCAATACTCCTGTACATAAAAAGGCCCTGTGATCATCTGTAAATGGCGCGTGTGTATTTGGGAGCTTTCCCCGCACGCTGCCCGGTGTCGTAATAAACATACACTTTCTAATGTTAAACTGTTAGAGAGTCTTTGTCTGTCATAGTTGGATATTGGTATTAAATCAATATCCATATTTTTTAATAAATCAGATGGAGAGATGGGAAGACTGATTCAGTGATCAGAATTCGATTTTACTCAGGTTTTCCAAAAGCTTATATACCATTTCGGGAAGGTTAATAATTTCCACTACAATAATTAGATTAAAATATCATACAAACTGTTATAAACGAATCAGCCAATTTAATAATTAGAGAATTTATTAAATAATCAAAGTATAAATTTTGAAAAAGCCACAAGCAAAACAGTGCTGAGCCTGGCAATTGACACTGGGTGAACCAAATTCGGACTCTATCGCTCTGAATCCCTGTGGTTCACAAATCCTGTTTACACAGGGTCCTGTTTTATACATTTTCCGGCTGAGCGGGGTACAGGGGGGGATCTTCTCGCTTCTCTCGTTGGTCTTATCCTTTTAGCATATTCATATACTTTTCTTTTCTTGCTGCCGGTCTGACGAAAAGTTTCCCGGAATGGGTGAATAATTCATCTCCTTACTGGAATTCTGTTCTGGAATAAACATCTTTGGCGATGAATATTATCTTATCGTTGATGCATATTGAATGCATATCACTGGGGCTTTGTCAGACGAATAAAAATCCTTTGGAATAAACATCTTTGGAGACAGCTTATCCTGGCTTGGTATCTGAATCCCTCTTCCCTTATCACCTGATGCAAATCACTTTCTCCCCGTCACTGGCTTTGGTTACACGAATGCCGTAGTTTTTAATTTTTTTGCACAAATTATTTTACAACATATATTACACAAACAATTCATGCATTTTACAACATCTTTCTCATAGGGGGTTGACTGAATCTCTCCTCTTCCTGTAAGCAGGTTTAATCCCATCTTCTTGTAATCTCAGAGGTGTGTTTGTTCCTGCCATGGCATCCTGGTTATCAAACTAGCTATGCTAATTAAATCTGTCTTACTCTCTGTCTTGTGTATTCCCACATCTCCCCCTTCTGTATTAACCAAAAACACTCCTTTAATAGCCTTATTAATTAATCTCTGCACACATTGAAGCAGGCAAGGTATCATAACTAACATAATTATAATCAAAATCATCACAAGCATTCCTATCCTAAAAAAATCCTTTAGCCAAGGTGTCAAACCCCAGCCACTAAACAGGTTATCTAGCCAAGATCCAGATTCTACCTTTAATTTAAACACACTATCCTTTAGCTGCTGTATGCTTTTATGGATAGAGTCTGAGTGATCAGAAAGATTCTTATACATGGGATGGTAGGGAGAAACATCCCAAGCTTTAGACTGATTTTTTCCTGTGTATTTAAAATTAACACAAAAATCCATTTTTACAGAACCCAGGAGTTCTAATTTTTGTGGCTCCAAGGGTGTTATAGGAAGGTAAGGAGTCCACTGATCCCATGTATTAACAGGATTTGAGTTCTGTACAATGCTTTTAGTAGCTTCTGGTATTGGCCAGAGTTACCCAAACATTTGTTTTGGGTTGATCAACAGGCTATGTCTGAGCACTAGAAACAATTCTTAGTAAATACCATAATATTCGGGAAATCATCATTTATCCTTATTCTCAGTAGCAGCAAGCCACTGCTCTGGAGTAATTTCCAGTTGTTCAGGTAGACCAAACTTATACCCACACATTATTAGCTGAATTTGTGCATTTTTTCTGCTGCGTCACGATGGATCATATTGACAGCAAGTACCTCATCTTTTATGAGATGCACAGTACCACAGTATCTCACATTCAACACATTTGCATTCAACCCAGGTTTGATGACAAACTAAACAAAAGAAGGAGAGAAGCAGTCCTGCGTTAAGTTCTCACTCAAAGGCTGTAACTTTTTTGGTTAGGGTCCATCAAAGAACGTTTCAAAAAATTGAAAACATAAAAGGACTTTCTGCATTCTTCTCAGCAGGGGTGCCATCCCTGGTTCCCCCTTTCCTGTTAAGAACTTAAGAGACATTAATCCATCAAACTGTTTTTTTTTTTTTTTTGCTTTTTAGGTTAGTTTTAAAATGTCACCTATAATCAAGGCCTGGGAACCGAATACTGAGTCCATAGATTTCCTGTAGGGACACAAAAAACTGAGCAATTAGACAATGTTACTGTGTTATTGGTTGATATGTCCAGGCTTGCGGTTCTCGGAGTGACTGCACATAAGTCGGAGACAGTCTGGTGGGTGCGGGGCTGGCTGGAAGCTGAAGGTTGCTCCTGGTTACTGTGTCAGCTGCTGCGGGCTGTAGGATTTGTGTCTGCACTTGTTGCAGTCCCGTGTTGTGAGATGCTTCTCTGTAAAGGCTGGCCATTCTGGTGAAACTTAAAGAGGCATCGATTAGTGAAATAAAGGCAAAGTCTCTGTCCTTAAGGGCTTTCTTTCTTATCCGTAACCAATCATTATGTGCATCCAAAGGGAATAAGTCCAGACCTTTTTCGGGGCCGGGGTCAAAAGGCTCTCCATCACTGCTGGAGTCACTGTCCGCATAATCGGTTAGCGTTCGTCCTCTCTGGGGTCGCTGGTGGGATAGCGGTGGGGCTACAGGTGGTGTCTGCGCTCTGTCCCTGGCTTTTATCGGGGAGGGGGTGCAGATGGGAGATGGAGAGCAGGACCTGGGCAGATCTTGGTTTAGCACGGCTGCAGGGGCCCTCTCTGCGGTTGCCTCACAGGTTGCCTCACCTCCCCGCTCTGTTTTAATTGTGTCCATGACTGCCCTCCAAGCAGGAAGCAGGCAAAGCTATGGCTCGTGGCCAGGCAGTGTATCCAGGTCGTAGAGTTTTACACCGACCTTGTCCCAGTAGCGTAAAAATGAAAGAAGGGGTGGTATCAGGGAATATGCGTGACACCCATCGCAGGAGTGACTTAAGGTCCTGCTTAAGGATGGGGGATCCATGCTTGCTCAGGAGGCGTAGCATGGTTTCATTAATGTCTCTCTCATCGGACATCCCCTGTCCCATACTTTTCATTCCCCTGGCTCACCTGTCACGTCACAGCGTACAGGCGATTGCAGGCCCAAATGTGGTTCTCTCACCATCACGATCAGTTCCAGAGGCGTCGTCAATTGCCATCAGCTAGCCGGTCCTTCTCCAGTCACACGGAGCACCAATTATTGGTGATTGATGGAGAGATGGGAAGACTGATTTGGTGATCAGAATTCGATTTTACTCAGGTTTTCCAAAAGCTGATATACCATTTCAGGAAGGTTAATAATTTCCACTACAATAATTAGGTTAAAAGATCATACAAACAATTCATGCATTTTACATCATCTTTCTCGTAGGGGGTTGATTGAATCTCTCCTCTTCCCGTAAGCAGGTTTAATCCCATCTTCTTGTAATCTCAGAGGTGTGTTTGTTCCTGCTGTTATAAATGAATATCAGCCAATCAGATAAAAAGCACAAGATTTTTATTTTTCCATTTTCAAAAATCTATCTGAGACAGCCACAAGCAACATCGATCGAATGCTGGGTGAACAGGCGACCAGCAGCAAGGGTGCTATCCCGCCCTGTCCACACTTTCCGAGTTTTTGGGTCTGGTTTTTATACTGTTATTTGTGCCTAGCGGCTAGTCCATTGTGTATCTGTTCAATTTCCACATTCATGCGTCGTCTTTCACTCGTTGATGAACCTCGAACAGATTTCCTGGCACTGGTGTGTGTCTTGAAAAGAAGTTCTTGGAACACGGCTTTTCGGATGGTGATTTTACTTCATCTCCAGGTTCTCCATCGAGATTGGCATCGGTTGCTTGATTGTCCAGGTGCACAGAGTCTGATTCGATCAATGAGCCATCTCCTGCTCAGCCAGCCTTTTCAGTTGTAAATTCAAGTCTTGCCCTGCTGTCTTACAGTTGCAAAGTAAGTCCCGGTATTCGGGAACACCTTCCCTTTACAGGAACTGGGACTTACTTCACAGTGTTCCATGGTTTACAAAGTACAATACATTGATACATTGTTTTATATACTACATCTATTACATTTCTAATATTCTAATACATGAATTTATTGATCATATCTATCACACTGCCATGGCATCCTGGTTCTCAAACTAGCTATGCTAATTAAATCTGTCTTACTCTCTGTCTTGTATATTCCCACAACACCATCCAAAGGTCAGTCATTTTTAAGGTTACAGCTCATTAAATCATAGATATGAAGAGACAACACTTCAGTACTGAGCAAACAAATTGAGAAGTGCTTTCATTCTTTCCCAAAAAAATTCATTGTTATGAGCTCTTGTCCTTTCTCAGTTCTCCCATACTTGTAACTCAGTGCTGGCAGTTATGGCTGCCAAAACATTTTTGTTACTCTGAAAGGGGCAACTTGATGTAAAATTGAGGGTGCATCAGCTTTTAAGTGGTGTTGAAAACTGGTATGGATATCCTAACTGCAGTCAGAGAAGCAGTGCTATCACAGGAAGAGTCAACTGAAGAAAGCTTTCATAACTAAATTTCAATCAAGCCATAAATATTACATTTCCTGTGGATTTCCCCAGGTTGTTGAATCAACACTCTGGGAATGCCATACGATAAATTTGTACCAGTCAGCATTACCCAGTACCACAGGGTCATGGCAATCGCAATCACAACCTGTTCCTTTAGTGACTTCTCCCAGTGCTACCCTGTGACATGGATATTTTTCATGCCTGGTGATTCCTTGCAGAACTGTGGGAATTCCAGGCACAGAAAATTCTCAAAACCTTGTGCATGCAGGCCCAAACACAGAAATTAATACAAGGTTCGACTTGAGACCTTTGAAAAGGCTTCCAGCTTTAGAGACCATAAGCAAGAATGTGAGTTTGTAGTGTAGATAGAAACATATTAAGCTAGGTAGTGGAAGGTTTTAGAGTTTAAAGTTCAGATGTAGAAGTAGTTACAAAGGAAGTAAAAAGTTTTAAGGTGTAGCTCTGTAGGATTGTGTGTCATTATATGATTGGTTAAGAAAGTCCACATTGCAGCAAGACGTGTGATAAAATTTAATTAGGGATTGGTGTGAAAGTAGAAACAATCTGTGTGGCAGTAGTTTATTGGCTAATAAACCTTTAAAAGACCTTGTAACCTGTGGTCTTGTGACCACTGATGACCACTGACCACAGACTTCTGACTTACACAGTGAAGACGTTCTCACCCTTCATGAGACTGAGGCAACAAATAATGCTTTAAGATGTCTCCCAGTGGTCCCATCTCTCTCAATATCCCGACACAGAACTGTCACAGAATTTGTGGAAAGATTGCTTACAGAAGACACACTGACCAGATTGCTCATCACAACCCTTCTGCTGAGGTTCTGCAGAAGAAAGGTGGTGTTAGATTCAAACATGGATTTAATCATTGTTTGACCATTTTCTGTGCAACTCCTTCCACTTAAGCTTAGTTAGATATACAGATAGGATGAAAACAGTGCAACTTGACAAGAAATAGCAAAAATGTAATAAAAACAGATTCCGTCTCCTGGGAAAGCATTCCTATCTTTGCAATGTGAAGGGTCTCTGAAGGCAGGTAGTGAGACTCTTCACCAAGGCCAGGTTTTTATTTTGAAATTTGTTGTGAAAAGGTTTTCTTCTTAAAAAAAAGGTGTTTCTGATAACTAGAGTGCCTGAAAACACACTTTCATGAAGCCCTACATTTCCATGTCCCCTACATCACAGAAATTCTTCTTCTGTGAAATTCTTCTACCGGAACTATTTCTGGAAATGAAAATAAACCTAAGGACCACAAAGGTATTAAGAGCTCAAAGAAGCCTAGGGACCCAAAACACATTAAGGCCCCCACCCCAAGAGACATGAATTCAAACAACATAACTACTGAGTGCCTTATACCAATACAGAGTTCTTGCAGCCAACAATACAATCAGTACATGTTTTTTTCCACTCTCTCGTGCCCCACGTTGGGTACCAAAAAGTTGTAGTGGTTTAGGGCAAATCTGGGAGGAAACCTCCTAAGGGGCACTCCCTCCCCTCCCCCCAACTGGTTCGAAAAAAGAAACCTCCTCAGAGAGAAGTGGAAAGAACCCTGTTTATTAAACAGGCAAAGCACTCCCTGGCACAATAAATTGAACAATACCCGATGATAAGAACTTCGTACGGCTCTGGAGAGATGACAGATTTAGGAAAGAAGTCTGTCCTGTAGGTGGTTGCTCTTTGTCAGTTCCTCTGGTGCTGGGAAGCGTTGCTGCGCAGATCTTGGTGGGTTCCAGATGCAAGCCCCCACGGCGCTCCCCCAGGTCCTCAGTCCAGAGAGATTTTTAACAGTTCCAAGGGAAGGCGAAAAAAGGAAAAAAAAAAAAACAGGAGAGAAAAAAAGAAAAAAAGAAAAAAAAACCAGGAGGACAAGGAAAAAAAGAAAGCGAAGCTTCTCCCCCCTGCTAGCTAGACACTAACTAACTACTGAAAAAAAAACTCTCCGTGTGTGCTGAATTCGATTCTCAAGGCCAGCCGGCGGAGGAAAGTTTCTAAAAACAAACTGCACGCCTCTCCCCTCCCCCAGCTCCCAGAACCAAGAGACAATTGGGATACAAACATCATGTCACCCCAGGACATAGCTATATCTGAATGGCACAAGTGCTAAGAGATTCAAATACCTACATTTGTAACAAGGGGACAAAGTAAAAAATTAATTTATTTCACCACTTCCCTTGCCTTCATTCCCATAATTTTCCATGTCTGATCACAAGAGAGGAACAAATGCACGAGCACATCTCTATTCAGGATCAACCCTGCTAAATGGCAGCATTACGTCACAAATTCATTATTTCCCCTATGAAAATTAAAGTAGCTCTCTCTTCCCTAAATGATAAAAATCTGAACCAGGATGTGGCAGTGCAGGGACAACCCAAGGAACGAGGCAGACGCAGGCACACAGCAGGTCAAGGGGAAGCTTCTACCACTTTATTCTATAAATCTGACTCCATATATACATTTTTACAAAAGGCCAGAGACTGGCTACACAGGTTGCCACCTCTTGACCTGGATGGTGAACATCACCGTCCATCACATTTCTCCACCCATAGCAGAAAAATGTAAACAATAGATAAATGCTAAAAATACATATTGTTTTTGTGAAGCTGCGTGAGAAACTCCAGTTCAAGAGTATAAACAACAAAAAAGGCTTTTGCATCAGGGTGACACCAGGATCCTTAGAGCTCGCTGTGAATGCCATGGATGCAAGCACTGTCTCTACCCAGAGAAGCTGCAACTTATAGCACAAACCTGCTCCATTTTAGCAGCTGTTTGCAGATCTGTGCTGCTCCACAAGGGACAGGTTTGCCAAGAGGACAAAACAGGCCATGGGTAATAAATTCATCACCTGACAAACTGAAAAGTGTCCTTACACAGCTCAAAGTCCAGCTTTATCATTTAATCCCCATATATTACTTTTGGAAGAGAGAAGAGTTGAGAGGCAGGAATTTTGCTTGATTGAACCTCATTAAAATAATACATCAAATACCTGGGACATTTCCTAAAATATCCTATGTGTTTTTCTTACATACATTGTCAGCATTAAATATATCATTTGAGTGTGTGCTTGCAAACTTCACTTATTTTCTGTTTTAAAGAACTACCAGAGTGTCTGTCAGAGAACAAAAATTTCTCAGAAGCACTGCAGATGCTGTAAAGCAAAAAACTGAGTTTAGAATCAGCAGAAGAGAGCAGCATCCTACCATGGTTTAAAGTCTATAGGCTCAGCTTCCTGAAGTTGAGAAATAACAGGCAACTTCTGTTGAATGCTAATTTTGCTCAAAGATGACCTACATTCATTAAAATTTCCCCTTTCATTAACACACAATATATCACCTTTCTAGTCTAGCATTTAAAACCCCCAATAATCCTCTGTAAGCTAATTGCCAATAGCAGCTGATAACATTTGCCACAGTAACCTCCCTTTGTGCATCCAAGCACAGCTCCCATTTCACTCTGATAAAAATGAAATTCCTAAATGGAAGGAGCAGCAGTAATGCTCAAGTTCCAAAACAGAGCCTGAAGAAACGACCAGGTCTGAACACTCCAGAGTTTTATCACACAGTTCCCTCCACTATTTAAACAGTTGTTTCAAATCAGAAATGAAGAACATGTTAAGATCATAGTGACAATTTTAATATTCAAACCTCTGTGGGCAATGCAACTTTCACTGGAGAGAGAACACATGGACTTGCTGTGACCACCCTGCAACAGCTTGCCTTGGATTCT
Organism: Trochalopteron elliotii; assembly: GCA_024734555.1. Classification (NCBI taxonomy): domain Eukaryota; kingdom Metazoa; phylum Chordata; class Aves; order Passeriformes; family Leiothrichidae; genus Trochalopteron; species Trochalopteron elliotii. The sequence continues at coordinate 51,373 of JANPWX010018518.1, read as the reverse complement.
CTTTGCAGACTTCATTTTTATGTTATTTTAAGGGAATTCCAATACATTATTTATGTTGTTTGGATCTTTTCTAAAATTTACTCAGCCAAGCCACCCAGGGTGAATCATTTTTCTTTCTCCCAGCATTCATCTTTAATGTATTTCTCCCTTCCCTGATCAAATCATCAATAAGGACACAAATATTTCAGGCAGTGATGCTGTGCGGAGTCTTTTAGTTAGCTCAGCCACTGCGGCACAGCACCGTGAGTGGGACGCGTCTCCCAAGTGGGCAATGAGAGACATGGCTTAGAGCGCTTTGCTCTACAGCACGAAGGTCTTTAGATCGGCGCAGGTTGAGGGCGAGGAATGAGAGGGAGGTTCTTTGTTTGTGATCCAGAAGGGTTTATTCTTCTGAACAGCCAGTGACAGACTGGACCCCAAGCAAAGTGTGCAGCAGCTTATAAACGGGGGAGGTCCCAGGGGCAGGTAACAAATTTAAACCAATAGGGAGAGGATGTGGGAGGAGAACAAGGAGGAGTTTCATACTTCAGGGACCAATGGGAAAACAGTGGGAAGAAAACAAGTCACATGGACCAATGGGACGTTGTGAATTAGGGGAATCCCCGGGACAGGTTTCAACAGGGATTGGTCCAGGGAAAGATTGACTTAGAACATTCAGGAAAAAGGGATTGGGTTAGGTACAACTGACAGCTCAGGGGGTGGAAACAACTTTCAGGACAAAACCATTAACTCAGGGAAACAAGGGGATACACAACAGTCCATTAACAATGGAACTTAAACAAACTACAACAAGGTATATTGACATCATTTGTTTGCAAAACAAATAAAATTAAATACCACTGGAACACAATATAACATTTATAAAATGTAAATAATATGAACTTTTATTTCCCTACACACACAATAAAGGACTAAATTCTTGATGGAATAAACCTGTCTAGTGTCGAATTTCCTTTTAGCATTTAAGGCATGCATTTACACTCACTAAGGGATAATTGATTATTAGCATTGAGAAGGAAAAATTTTAAAGTAAGGAAGATGTGACATCCTTTTTATAATTTTTTGTGAGTTTTGAGTGATTCTTACTGAGAAACAACCACCAGATACTTCAATTACAGTAAAATATGGTGTCAACAACCCCTTTGTAATTGAAAAACATTGATCTCTACAGAAAGGTGGTCTTGGGAGATATGAATTTATCTTAAAATTCCATACTTGAGATCAAGCAAGGTAGAAACAGGTGGTTTCCATAAGGAACTACCTTGTTATCAATTATTCATTTATTCCATGCCAAAATGCTTACAAGTATCACTCGCTTGTTTGTGGTGTCCTTGCAGCCTAAATTTCTGCTAACAATACAATTTTCTCCTATTTCACTTAGGAAGAAAGGTGTGTGCTGCATTTTGTGTGTAAAAGAGATACACAGAGAACATGAGCGAGCTCCCAGACCCTCTGATGGCTACACCCAAATATGCACCAGAGCTTTAAGGAATATCAAATACTCTGGCTTGCTGTCAACATATTTAAAATTATATTCAAAGTCAGGCTGGATGGAGCTCTGAGCAACCTCTTCTATATGTTGGGGTTTTTTTTCCTGTTGTTTTGTTTTAAATTTATTTAATATTTTACTTTGTTTGAAGTTGATTGCATAATGTTCATGCATTTGTCACTGCTAAATGCCTGCAATTATAATAGGGGCACTTCAGTTTTTAACACCCCTCTTGTCAAAGGCAGCATATGTATTTTTCCCTCTAAATTGCATTTATTTATTTTGTGTCTGGCGTGTCTGGTAGCTTTTTATGGGTAGAATTTAAAAACAAATAAAAGTTAAGCAGGGACTGGCTTAATTAAAAATAAAGGCAAGAAAACAGTATCTTAAGATGATTATAAGTTCCAGCAGGTTCATAAATTATGATACAAGTGGTAATTACATGTGCTTTAAGGTCTTGGTTGGAGTTAGAACCAAGTCTATTGGAGTCTATTGAACGTGGCCCTCTGGCTCTAGAAGTAAGAGGCACAGTCACCCCACAGAAAGCTAAAAGCACGATTTACATACTCAGTTTAGGTTTTTTTCATTAAATCATTGCCTAGTCCAAAGAATGGTATACTTCTGGAACACAAGAATTATCACAAAACCTGAATTAACAGATTTAAACCATTTTAAACCTCATTCCACTGTTCAAAGGGCACCCCAAAAAGGAGACTAAGAAAATAACACAAGGTAGAAAAGGTGTCAAAAAGTCAATGAAAGCTCATCTCAAGTGAAAAGCATTCCTGACCATAAATGCTGTTCTAATTTCCTGTTTATAAACTAACCATATTCAGCAGGGAGTGAATCCTCCCATCTACAAGAACTTTGCCCAAACATCAAAAAAATGTCAAATTTTCTTTGCAGGGTAATGCAGGAACTTCATCAAGCAGAGTCTGCACTGCCTTTGTCTGGATGAGTTTTATTTCAGGTAAGTTAACAAGGGACACTGATATCAGTATGGCAAAAAAAATGTTCTTCTCCCCACCAATTTTCCATGGCAGGAAATTGTAGCCAGATGGCTTTTTACTGTAGCATCAGTTTTTAAATCTTTAATGAAATTACCCTTATGAACATCCTGTAAAACTGTGAAGTGTTATTCAATTCCATAGGAGTAACTGAGGTACTAAAACCTAAATGACTTAGAGAAAAACTGGTGAAAAAAGGCTTAAGATGAAATTTCTTAAGCCTTAGTCTAGTGGCTTATTCCTTGTGCTTTCTCTGGGAAATGTGATTGTAGCCCTGGTTTCGTGCCTGAGATGTTTTGGTTTTCTGAAATTCTTTTCCCAGGGAATTTTCTGTAAACAGGAGAAGTGTTTTTGTAAACTGTACCTATGTTATTCATTCCTTTTCCTAGGAGGGGCTTCTTCTTGATGTCCCTCTGGTCTGACCAATGTGAGTGAAGAGGTTTGCCTTTGTGTCACCAATCGAATTGGTCTGTGTAGAATAGTATATAAGGGAGACACATCCCAAACATAAAGGAGTCATTTCAGCCTTCTGAAGCTTGGAGTCTGTGTCGTTGTGGTGTAAAACAGCGTCATCTGGTGGACATCGACGTGATTGCAGCTGCGAGAACAAGGTAAACCGTACCCCTCTGATTAAAGAAAAAGAGGTTTTTTTGGGTAAAGCCGGCCCGCGAGCTTCTTGCCAGCTCGTTCTCCCTCCGTTAAGGAGACGAAATTTTGGCAAAATGATAATTTCTACGTTAGACCCAGAGTATGAACTGGTCATAGAACTCTGGGGAGACATTTTGGAGCAAAAAAAAGGCAAAAATCCCCAGAGAACATTTTAAAACTCTTTATCTTTGGGGCAGAGAGAGAGGCATTTCCCCCAATGCAGAGAAAGCAATTTCGAAGAGACTGTGGCAGTCGTTAGGGGACAGTCTCCACGAGACTTTGTATTCTGGGAATGCAGGCGTGGCAAATTTGATAATATTCTGGAAGAGATTTGTCGCGGTGCTTCAAAGTTATGGAGGGACTTCCAGTTTAACCCCCAGTTCTGAGGTTTCTGCAAATGGAGACAGCTCTCAAAGTGATCTGGAATCAGACGCAGAGACTGATGATGGAGTCCTGGTGGACACAGACTGCACAAGAGGTGGGGCAGACCGTGAATCTAGCCGTGCGTTGGAATCCCTCCCACCCAGCCAAGTAATCGTGTTCGATTCAGCTTCCGCTTCTCATCGTGGGTTTGACCCTTGGGAAGGGGCTGGGACTCCCCTGCACTGCGTCACGGGTGGCCAGTGAGAGTGCGGTTGGCTCGGGACCCTCGGGACCCCCCCCGACCCCGCCCCACAGGCGCCGCGTCCCTCGGCGCCCGGGAGCCTGTGCGACGGCGGGGAACAGCCCATTCCCCATGCGTTTCCTGCAGTGCAGGGGGTGAGCAGCCGGCGGCTCCGCCCGGGCCGGTTGCGGAATCGGGTTCGCAGGGTTCAGTCACTACGAAGTGCCCGCACTGCTGTGTGTCTACGCGGTACCCCCTCGGCCACGCTGATGCCGTAGTAACAGCCCCAGCTGATGGCGGCGCCGCGCCCACATCGCAACTGGCCCCCGCCATCGGGGGAGTGGGCAGGTCCCCTGCCGGCTCCTCGCTGCCCGCTGCGCCTGCGCAGCCGGCGGGGGCGTCTGCGCAGTTGGCGGGAACACCGGCAGGCGCGGTTTTGGTCGACCTTCTCTCAGATTCCACCCCCGCGGGGGGTCAGCCCTTTCCCCTCTGCCCAATGCGAGCGGCGCCTTCTGTGTGCGCTTGTGTCAAGGCTCCACCGCCCCCCGCCCCGTCTCTTCCTGCAGCGCTGGGCAGGGGTTCGGCCGGGGCTCAGTCGGCCACTCCTTTCCCCGCCCCGTCTCTGCGGCACAAGGGAATGGTGCCGGGGTGGTGCAGGCCCCGCCTCCCCCTGCGTCGGCTCTCCTGGCGCCGGGTGGGGGCGGTGCCGGATCATTCCCGGTCCCGGCGGCCCCCGCCATGCCAGCTCCCCTCCCGGTGTGGGGCATGGGTGGCGCCGAATCTCTTTCGGTGCCCCTTCCCCCTGCGCCGGCTTTGGATGCATCTTCTGGTTTCATGCCGTAGGCGCCTGCAAACCCCACAGTGGCTGGTGCGGCTCCGGTTGCTGCCTCACAACCCCCACCCTCTAGTGAGTCCGGGAATGCCGTGTCGATAGCCCCCCTGGTATTCACCCTTGGGTCAGGAGGCAACACAGCCGTCACGACACATGCGATTGCTCGAAGTAGGGGGCCCCGAAGTGGTGCTCTCTCTTCTGCCAACCACTGGACCCTTCCCCTGTGCCAGGTCACAGTCCGTCCCAGGGACCTCAGGCGTTTCTGGGGTGAAGTGAAATCCAAAGTTTTAGAAATGGGGGACTGGGACATGGTAGACCGTCTCATGGGGCCTGGAGAGGGTCCTTCTGGCTCTGCAAGCACCAAAAGGAACATGATATCAGGTGCTATCGATATGAACACCAGACAAGTATCTGTTCCTGTGACATCCACGGAGCAGACCCAAACAGATACTGTCACCTTGCAAGGAGGTGTTCAGGCTTTTCCTGTGCTTAGGGGTAATCCTAGCACAGGACAGCTGAACACCCACCTTGTTTTGTCATGGAAAACTATGATAGACCTACGGGATAAGGTGGCCAAGTATGGTCTGGGTTCTTCTGAAGTAATGCAAATGATTCGAGTCATGAATACAGAGATATTGACACCATACAATATCAGGCATCTGGCTCAGGTGTTGTTTCAACCTGTCCAGCTTGAGGTGTTTGAATCTAATTGGAATCAATTGGCTATCAAAGTGATAGCACAAAATAGTCAATTGATCCCGCAGGACCCCAGGCGTGCGGTTGGAGTTGATGTGTTCACAGGAGTCAGCGAATATGCTGACCCTGATGTTCAGGCTGCCCTTCACCAGCTTGTGCTGGAACAGTGCCAGAAAACAGGAATTGCAGCACTGGTGAAGACCATTGAATTGGTTGCTCCAAAATAGAGATTTGTGACCATAGTCCAAGGGTCAAAAAAAAGTTTTTGGAATTTGTTGAGAGGCTTTCTGCAGCTGTGGAGAAGCAGGTGGATGATGTAGATATGAGAACACACTCGCTCAAACAGCTTGCAAGGACTAACTCCAATGCAGATTGCAGAAAGCTCATTGAGGCCCTCCCTGGAGATCCTTGTCTAACAGACATGGTCAAAGCGTGTGCTAATGTAGGCACCACAGATCATAAGATGGCTGCCTTTGCTACTGCGTTGCAGTCAGCCTGGAAAGGGCAAAAAGGCGGACAGCAGAAACAGGGGAAAGCACAGGCCAGCAAAAAGCAAGGAAAACAAAAACAGAAAGTAAAATCTTCCTTGTTTTTCTGTGCTCGGTGTGGAAAGCCAAACCATACTGCAGAGGTTTGTAGGGCAAAAGTCGCTGCCAATGGTCAGCCTTTGCCAAGTTTGGGAAACAGGAAGCGGAGCGCCAAGGGGAAACGCGCACAGACACATGGATTTCCCCAAGTCCTGATGCCAATGCAGGTCTACTTAGCCAGCTTGCAGCCAGCACCTGCGGTTCAGCCGGTGTTGATGTCTGCACAGCAGCAACAGTCGTCTTAGACTCTTGCAAAGTACACAAAGTCTCCCTGGATGCCTTTGCACCCCTGGGTGAAGGCAAAAGTGCCCTCCTCATGGGGAGGTCGAGTGCCACCCTTCAGGGTATCATTGTGCATCTAGGACTCATTGATGCAGATTATATAGGACAAATTTGTGCCATGGTTTCCACACCCACCCCCCGTCACTATCCCCGAAAAAACTTGAATTGCTCAACTTGTGCCTTTTAAGTCTTCTGTTTCTAGGACAGAGAACTGGTGTCAAGGGGACGGCTGCTTCGGATCTAACGGGCTATCTCAAGTTCACTGGACTGCAGTCCTGACTGACGAACATACTGAGATGTGGTGTACGCTGTGCCTCCCTGGCACCACCCCGTCAGAGATCCACCTTTGCGGTCTGATAGACACAGGGGCGGACGTAACTATCCTCTCCTTCTCTGCGTGGCCTCCGCAGTGGCCTCTGGATCCTGTGCAGTCGCCTGTTGCAGGATTGGGTGGAACGGTGCAATGCTTTGTGAGCCGGCAGCCTGTGCTGATCACAAACTCAGAGGGACAGTCAGCTATGGTTCAACCTTATGTCACCACAGCTATTACTAACCTCTGGGAGCGGGATGTACTGGAAACTTGGGGAGTACGCATCGGGACGGATTTTTGATGGGGGCCACTGTGACGAAGGACACACCATGTCTTACGCCTCCTTTACGGTGGCTGGTAGACAAACCCATCTGGGAGAACCAGTGGCCCCTCCCGGAAGAAAAATTGGTTGCCCTTTGAGATTTGGTCCAGGAGCAATTGGACCAGGGTCATCTTGAGTTTTCTACCAGTCCCTGGAACACTCCTGTCTTTTGCATCAAAAAGAAATCTGGGAAATGGAGGTTGTTACAAGACCTCCGGAAAGTTAATGCCGTGATAGAAAGCATGGGGACGCTGCAACCTGGTATGCTGTCGCCCACCATGCTTCCCGCAGATTGGCCGGTTCTCATCATCGATCTGAAGGATTGTTCCTTTACAATTCCTTTGCATCCTGATGATAAACCGAAATTTGCCTCCACGGTGCCAGCAATTAACCATGCTGAGCCTGCACAGAGATATCAATGGATGGTCTTGCCACAAGGCTTGTGAAATTCTCCGGCCATTTGCCAATGGTATGTGGCCTTGGCCTTGTCTGGAGTTTGCAGGCAATTTCCTGATGCCCATTTCTATCATTACATGGATGATATCTTGGTGGCAGCATCCACTCAGGATGAGCTGCTGAGGATACAGCCTCCGCTGCTCAATGCTTTGCATTCTCATGGGCTGCAGGTGGCTCCAGAGAAGGTTCAACAACAACTTCCTTGGAAATATTTGGGGGTCAGAATTTTGGAATGAACGATCCAACACCAAGAAGTGCGATTTGTGCATTTGGTTAAGACACTGAATGATGCACAAAAATTGGTAGGTGTCATCATATGGTTAGGTCCATATTTGGGACTGACCAGGGCACAACTGCCTCCACTGTTTGATCTGTTAAAGGGAGACTCTGATTTGAGATCACCTCGCACATTGACCCCTGAAGTGCAACGAGTGCTGGAGGAGGTTCAGCAAGCTGTTTCTGCTTGCCAAGTCTATTGAATTGACCCTTCTGTTGATGTCACTGTTTTCATTACCACTCCAGATTTACATCCCACAGGCATCATCGGCCAATGGAGTGACAAATGGCCTGATTCCTTGCACATTTTGGAATGGGTCTTTTTGCCCCATCAGCCACAAAAGATGGCAACCACAATATTTGAATTATTCGCTTGCCTGATAATCAAATGCTGGCAATGGTGTTTGCAATTGATGGGAGTGGATCCCGCAAAGATCATAGTCCCGGTAGAGGGGGAAAACTTTGACTGGAGCTTTGCAAACAGTGTTTCTATGCAAAGTGCTCTAGAAAACTTTTCAGGGCAGATCACTTATCACCTGCCCAGCCACGAGTTACTGAAAGTGGCGAAATTAACTGAAATTTCTTTGCGGCCCAAAAATAGTCAGGAGCCGGTGCAAGGACCCACAGTCTTTACTGACAGTTCGGGAAGAACAGGAAAAGCCATTTTTACTTGGCGGGATGGATCCGAGTGGCAGGAGTTGGAAGGTTATGAGACTGGCTCAGCCCAATTTGTTGAACTGAGAGCTGCTGTCATGGCATTTCAGTGATTTTCCCAGGTTCCTTTCAGTTTGGTCACAGATTCTGCCTATGTGGCAGACATAGCTCACCGATTGGGTTATTCAGTTTTGAAAGAAGTCAGGAATGCTGCTTTGTTTCATTTGCTGAAAACCTTGTGGTGTGCCATTCAGGCCTGAGTTCATCCATACTACATTCTACACGTTAGAAGCCATACCAATCTGCCAGGTTTCATAGCAGAAGGCAACGCGAGGGCTGACAAGTTGACTAACCCTGCATGGGTAGCACCTCAGCCTGACACACTTGCACAAGCCAAGGCATCACATGAATTCTTTCATCAGAATGCGCATACTTTGCAGAAGCAATTTCAGTTGACACCAACTGAGACTCGTGACATTGTCAATCCTTGTGACGACTGTCATGCGCTTGCCATGCCTTTACCAGCAGGGGTAAACCCTAGAGGCCTCAAGGCCTTGCAGATTGGGCAGACAGATGTCACCCAAATTGCCGAATTTGGCCAGCTCAAGTATGTGCACTTGTCTGTCGACACCTTTTCTTCTGCTATGTGGGCTTCTGCTCACACTGGAGAAAAAACCTGCGATGTCATTGCTCATTGGAGGCAAGCCTTTGCCGTTCTAGGCATACCTTCTACTGTGAAGACCAACAGTGGTCCTGCTTACGCCTCGCAGAAGGTGCGGCAGTTCCTGCAATTGTAAGGTGTGTCACACAAGTTTGGCATTCCACATTCCCCGACTGGTCAAGCTATTGTTGAACACGCTCATGGTACTCTAAAGAGGGTTCTTCAAAAACAAAAACGGGGAATGCAGGGTGAAACCCCACACAGTCGGTTGGCAAAAGCTTTGTATACGATCAATCACCTTACGGTGCCATAGAATTCTAATAATCCTGTCATTTTGAACCATCACCTTTCGTTGCAGGCTTCGGACGAGACACATCAGCCTCGAGCGAAGGTTCGGGTGTGAAATTTAACCACCAAGCAGTGGGAAGGCCCATTTGAGCTTATCACTTTGGGTTGTGGGTATGTGTGTGTCTCCACAGATACCAGGGTGCGCTGGGTACCTGTGAAGTGTGTTCGTCCTGACCTGCAACTGCAAAGGCAGAATCGGGCCAACAGGCAACCTGAAAACCATGACCAGAATGAAAGTCATCAAGCGGAGGAATCTTCAGGTGATGACTCAGGTGCAGATGATACGAGCGATCGCTCGGATGGTCCCTCCACAAGCAAACACTGAACACTTTGTATTTTTCTTTTCTTTTTCTTTTTTTTTTTTAAACAGAAAAGGGTGAGATTTAGCCCTGGTTTCGTGCCTGAGATGTTTTGGTTTTCTGAAATTCTTTTCCCAGGGAATTTTCTGTAAACAGGAGAAGTGTTTTTGTAAACTGTACCTATGTTATTCATTCCTTTTCCTAGGAGGGGCTTCTTCTTGATGTCCTTCTGGTCTGACCAATGTGAGTGAAGAGGTTTGCCTTTGTGTCACCAATCGAATTGGTCTGTGTAGAATAGTATATAAGGGAGACACATCCCAAACATAAAGGAGTCATTTCAGCCTTCTGAAGCTTGGAGTCTGTGTCGTTGTGGTGTAAAACAGCGTCATGTGATTAAATAAGAAAATCAATAAAGATTTAGGTTTGCCGGTTTGCCAGATAAAACATAAAAGCTTCAAAGTCCACTGACAAGAATTCAGGGTGTGAGGCCAAGTTTTCTCTGACTTTTTGGAGTGGATCAGTTAATAGCATGAAAACAACATAATAAGGAGAAAATTAGACATCTGCCTCAGGTGTAGCCACAAGGTGTGTCCTCAAGGGCTTCACTTTTATTTCTAACCTAAGTGCTCATGAGGAATTCCTCAGCCCATTAACACAGAGGGTGAAAATCCCTTTGTTCAGACTGGCTGCAGGTTCACCCTTATTCAGGCAGAGGTGATAAAGAACTCAACATCAAATTCACTTCTCACTCTCCTGAAGACTGTCTCAGCCTCTAATTGTAAATTAGTGAGAAGAGAGAAAAGCTCTAATGCTAAAAACCTGGGCTCACCAGAAACCCCTAATTCATCATTCAAAAAAGCAGAGTGGCACAGTGTTGATGAAATAGCAAGTGAAATAAATGTACACCTTTAGAAATAATCACCATTGCAAAATTAAGGCAGTTTTGATTAAACACTTATTCTCTGTATACATTTATCTATATTTTCATTCTCTGACTATAAGAAGCAACTTGCATTTAAATTGGTTTAGAAAACTAAGGTCTTGAAAAGTAAACACAAACTGCTGTGTTTCAAATAAATATTTCATGTTACTGCAAAATATTTTTTCTGGTCTGTGTTTCATTGTTAGTCTTCTTCAGCTTATCAAGCCCAAAAGATCAATTATCTGACTGGCTATATACAAAAAGATCAAAGGAGATAACACACCTAGTTTGGGAAATCAGCAGCAGCAGTCCAGATCAGCAGCTTCTGCCATGTTAGATAAGAAGGAAAGTCAACAAACTTTCAGAACTGAGCTGGAAAAAAAAAAGGTGTTTTCTCACTAAGGGAAGATGCATCAGCCCTACTGCTATCTGCAGAGAAAGTAAAATATTGCTCTTCAGTGACAGTGGGAAAGAATGAAGTCCTGCTAATTTAACTCTCCTCTCTTTTTACATGCAAGCACCATAGATCAGGAGATTAGCTGTGTTGTTTATGAGAAATTTTACAGACCTTTAACACTACTTGCTGCCTGTATTTCCTGAAAAAAAATCCTGTAACTCAACCCTATAATTGACAAATGCATTCTTCTTTCTAGCTCATGAAATGATCCTCTTTTCTCTTTTTGATGGAAATATCTGGTGTCTTCCAGGCCAGAATAACACCCTAATAATTCTTCAGGGTGAGTACCTACAGCCTATGAAGGTCTCTGTATAAAAGTCTGTGGACTATTTATATTTTGCTGATCAGTCATTAATAAATATTTCATAGTCATCCTTGGATTTTGTGACTGTAGTTTTTTGTGCCTGCTTTTGTTTTCAAACAGACAAGAATTGGTTAAGTACAAGAATTCTTCATAAGGACCTTCAATTTGTTGCCCGATATCCAAAGTGAAACACAAATCAACAAAGTTGATTTATGCGGTGCTTTATTTGGGCCCGGGGACCTGAGGACTAGCATCCCAAGTCAGATTCCCGCAGACCCTCATTTTACAATCAGCTTTTATAACTTTTTACAACTGATTACTTCATTAGCGTACGTGCAAAACCCCACATCCCAAGTTACAATAGATACATATATCAAAATCAAATTACACTCCTTGAAGTCATAAATTTCACATGGTTGTCTGCTCCAGGACTATAGTTTAGCTCCTGTGGTCAAACTCCCCCCACCAGATATCCATGGCTACTTTATACTTTAACTTAATCTCATGGAAACAGCTAACAGTTTCTACCTGTTTGTTCTTAGCTAAGCCCTTTAAGTCTCAGGAACCTCAGTACATTCCCATGGCACATTCCCAGGATTAGGGCCTACTTCTAATAGAGAAATCTTCAAGCCTTAGCATGACTACTACTACTTCACTATTTTATTTCTCCCAACCCCCCTTTGGTAACAACTCCCCCCTTTTGAGCATTCTTCAAGGATTCTGCAAGGATGCTCAATCTTCAAGTGATGGTTTCCAGATAGGTCAGCGGGGGACTCTCTCTGGGCGAAATCACTTCTTTCCTGGTCAGAGCCTTCATCACCCGACGTGTATGAGTGCCCTCTCTTGCAATCACTCCTAGGAGACACTTATATGCTATGACAATGAGAATCACTATTATTACAATCATTACAATATACTGTATTATAGAGGATAACCAACCTGAGACCTGGATTCCTAATGAGCTAAATAGAGCTCCTACCCAATTATGTTCTGCCTCCTTTTGGACCTCCTGCACTTGTGATTCAATTTGTCCCAATTGGCTTATATCCTTTTCCACCTCTTGGGTTACGTTTGGGATATGCACACAACAACGGTCATCCCTCCCTTGCAGGTATCCACAAACTCCATTGTTCCTTTAGCAAAATCATATCCAAGGCCATCCTATTTTGAACTGTCATCCTGGTGGTTGCTTGTAACTGTATATTCAAGTCCTTAAACCCCTTCTTAGTGACTGCTGCCAATCGTTCTGTTTGTCCCAATAACTTGTAAAGCATCTCTCTGTTCCTATAAGTAGCTACCGGAGCAAATAAAGACTCAAGTGCCCAATCAAATTTTACTCCCCCTGATGGTTCATGCCATTCATCCTCTGGGTCTACTAATTCGTCCACTTCCCTTCTTATTCGCCTCTGGGTCTCCTCCTTAGTAAGTTCGGACTGTTTCCAGAATGGACATAAAGTGGGAATTCCTAGTGTAATTTGTGTCACTGAACCATCGATTGGCATACGGGTAGTCCATTGTCCATGTCCCTTAACCCAAACCAAGTTCCCTGGGCTTCTTACCGTGGTTGTTTTGCAGTCAACTCCCATTTTATTATCTCTTTTCATGGAATGATTATATCCTCTGCACTCACATCCCAGCTGTAACAGAATTCTCACAGGTAGCAAACCAATATGTTCTGGTGAGGTATCACAAGTAAAGATTTTGGTACAGTTCCAATCATCCTTAGCCTCCGTTAATTGTCTCCAATGTGCAGGAACATCGTTAGATAATTCATAACTTTGGTTCTTTTTCCCTATCCATTGAATACACCAATTTACTGGGCCTATATAACTGTATGTTTCCAATAAACTTGGTCCCCAGATTGTCTGCCACTCTTCCATAGTGGTGTTGTGGGTAACATTTTGGCATACCTTTTCATTTATCTTTTTCTTTGTTTGTATTTGCACTCTCGAACAGGGGTACGTCCCTGTTTCTGAAACTAAACAACTTCCCTTATTTCGACGGTCCTCTACCCAACCGAGATAGCCTGGCATCTGTTGACATTGTTGCTTAGTTACCTCCTGTGGAATCAAACATCCTTCTATCCATCCTGGTATTATGTGGGATACAAATTTACAATTCCAGGAGACATTACTAAATGCTTTGGGCATTTCTCCGACAGGTATTATTCCCCATGATATTGGGTCACCTGCTGAGTGAGGCATGGGCAAACAAGCTGTAATGGTTGTGACATTTTGCATTTTCCCAAAATCCCGAATTAATCCTAGCACCAGATTTTCTTGCTCTGGGGTTTTTATGGGATTCCTAATTTCTGTTACTTGCCTGGTGACTCGAGTTTCTCTCATATAGACGTGAGTCATTCCATGTTCCCACCAATCATCCTCCAAGACCCAACACCAATAATTTCCTTCATCATCATCCTTCTTGGCCTGCCTAATTACTAAGACTATCATTCCAATTCTTCTCTCGATCTGATATTTGAGTCCAGATTTCAAATTTCCCTTAAACCACCACCCAAAGTCAGTGAATTTCTTTTCCCCTGTGATACAGCTTAAAATTAGGTCCTGGCCTTCTGTTGCCAGATATACTCCATGCTGTGGTTTAACGCTCCTATCCAAGTGAGGATTGGCAACTACTTCCCTCAGTCCATAGTTCCCGTCACTTCCACAAGTGACTACACATAGGTATTCTCCTTCAGACTCTCCAATTTTGGGATCAGTAATGTTGAGCCACCCCTCCCCTCTCAGTCCGACTATCCACCAGCTTATTCCAATGGTTAATCTTTCCCACATCTGGTCCAGGCCCATTTTCCACCATTTGACTTGTACTGTCCATCCACAATAATGGTCTAATTCAAAGGTGCAGTTTATTCTTAATGGGGGTCCATTCCACATGTACACTTGTGTGTGGACCGGTACCACTGTGACAGGATTTTCCAAATTTTCCTTATTATTTATCCCTAACACTTTTACCTCAAAATTCCCATAATCAAAGCTATCCCTAATCCAAACAACGCATGTGAATGGGCCTGTATGGTTTCTCCATGTTGTGGGTACCTGCAAGGTCGTGTTCCCTCTTTGTTGTTGCTTGTCCCAGAACAAGGTAACCATTCCCTGATCCGCCACTTCCGGTCCCACTTTCCATCTGACATTTACTTCCTCGAATCCAGCTCTCTGGTTATCTGAAAACAAACAGGTTAGATTCATGCTCACATTTTCAGGCACTACTACATACGGATCAACTACAGTAACTACCACAAAAGTATCCACATATAGGATCTGTCCCAGTAGGATGACAATTATTAGGATTTGGCTTTGAACACCATCCGGGTAGCAGATAGAGGTCGAACTTCCCACTGAGACGGAACTTTCTTGACTCTGGTGTAATGGATCCAGTTTCCGATGCCCTCGACCTTTACAGCGGTGAAAGTAGTCATGAGTACTTGGTAAGGGCCTTCCCATGTTTCCTTCAGAGGTTCAGTGTTCCAGTTTTTGATATACACTTGGTCTCCTGGTAGGATATCATGAGCTGGATTTTCCAATGGTAACAGCCGATTCCACTGCAGGGCTCCTCTGATAGCTGTGAGGGTCTTATTGAGAGACAGGATATAAGTGAGTAAGATTTGGTCTCCTATCAAATGCGGGTCACCCTGATACACTGTAGCATGATAAGGTTTGCCGTACAGGATTTCATACGGACTTACTCCTACCTTCTCTCTAGGCTTTATCCTGATTCTCAACAGGGCTAGGGGCAATGCCTGAGGCCACTGGATTTTTGCTTCCTGACAAATCTTCTTGATCTGCCCCTTCAGAGTCTGGTTCATCCTTTCCACCTGTCCACTAGACTGTGGTCTCCAGGGGGTATGAAGATTCCAAGTTATCCCTAACATTCTTGCTACCTCCTGTACAACTCCTGCCACAAAATGGGGTCCCCTGTCTGATGACATTCCTAACGGTACACCAAATCTTGGTATAATCTCCCGTAACAATGTCTTTACTACCTCTTTTGCCTGATTTGTTCGACAGGGAAAGGCTTCTGGCCACCCGGAAAAGGTACATACATACACCAATATGTACTTATATCCCTGGGCTTTCGGTAATTCTGAAAAATCTATTTGCCAATAATCTCCTGGTTGGGGTCCCACCTGTAATTTTCCCATTTGCACTTGCCTCCTAGTCACAGGGTTATTTTTGATACATACCGGGCAGATGGCGTTCACTCTCTTAGCCATTGTTAACATCTGATTTGAGATTACCTCTTTCCGCAGGAATTGAATCAGCACTTCTGCTCCCCAATGGCATTTGTTATGTTCCATTTCCAGCACTGCTCTCATGATTCTCACGGGTAGAACTACTTGTCCCGTTGATGTTACATACCATCCTTTGATGTTTTTGCGGGCTTGCACCAACTCGGTTAGTTTTTCATCTTCTGGAGAATAGCTAGGTTTTTGTTCAAGGTAAGAAGCAGCTGGGTTAGTCCGTGTGGGCAATAATGCTAATTGAGTCCATACTTCTCGGGCTACCTGTTTGGCTGCTTTGTCTGCCAGCTGGTTTCCTTGGTGTTCCTTTCCCATCCCCCTCTGATGTCCTTTTACATGCATTACTGCCACCTCCCGGGGTTTGTGGACCGCTTCAAGTAGGGCTAGAATTTGCTCACGGTGTTTGACCTGTGCCCCTTGCGAGTTCAAAAGTCCCCTTTCTTTCCACAAAGCCCCGTGCACATGGATTACTCCAAAAGCATATTTGGAGTCTGTCCAGATATTTACTCTTTTTCCTTGACTTAAAACCAAAGCTCTTACCAAAGCCCATATTTCTGCCTTTTGGGCTGATGTTCCTGGGGTCAGAGCCTTAGCCTCTATGACTTGGTTTAGGGTTACCACAGCATACCCAGCATACCGAGTTCCATTTTCAACGAAGCTGGAGCCATCAGTGAACAGTTCCCAGTCGGGGTCCTCCAAAGGCTCATCTCTCAAGTCTTGTCGACTAGCGAATACCTGTTCGATGGTTTCCACACAATCATGTACCAGTTCTCCTTCATCCTGTTGAGCTTGGAGAAATTCTGCTGGATTAAGACAGTTAGTTGTTTTTAATTCGATGTCGTCTTGTTCCCTCAACTGTGCCTGGTACTGTAACATGCGGCTAGACGACAACCAATGCCCCCCTTTTTGTTCCAGTACTGCAATTACCATGTGGGGAATATACACTTCAATTTTCTTTCCCAAAGTCAATTTCCTGGCCTCCTGTATCAGAATCACAGTAGCTGCCACAGCTCTTAAGCAGCTGGGCCATCCAGCACTCACGGCATCCAACTGTTTTGAGAAGTATCCCACTGGGCGTTTCCACGATCCCAGCTTTTGTGTGAGTACTCCCACTGCCAGTCGCTGCCTTTCATTCACATACAGTTGAAAATCCTTTGTGAGGTCCGGCAAACCTAGGGCAGGTGCTTCCCTCAATGCCTGTTTCAGTGCCTGGAATGCCCTTTCCTGGATTCTTCCCCACTTTAGCTCAGGGTCTTTTGCAGCTTCATAGAGGGGTTTGGCTTTCAGGCTGAAGTCTGGAATCCACAGCCGACACCACCCCACCATCCCTAGAAAAGATCTCAGTTCCTGATGATTTCGGGGCGTAGGAATGGCACAGATTGTTTGTATCCGGTTAGTACCCAACCTCCGGGTCCCCTGGGATATTTCGCAACCCAAATATATGACTTTTTCTCTTACCAGTTGGGCTTTTTCTTTAGACACACGATATCCAGCTTGTCCCAGCATATTCAACAGTCCGATGGTTAGGCGCAAGCACACCTCTTGCTCTACAGTAGCCAGGAAAATGTCATCAACATACTGCAATAATACATAAGAGAAAGGAGACTCCCATACCTGGCTGATTTTCCATTCCTCCAATTCCCGAGCCAACTGGTTCCCAAATATCATAGGACTGTTCTTGTAACCTTGAGGCAAACGTGCCCAAGTCAGCTGTTTCTTCCGTCCTGTATCTGGGTCTTCCCATTCAAAGGCGAACAATTTTCTGCTTTCAAATGCCAGAGGGATGCAGAAAAACGCGTCCTTTAAATCGATTACAGTGAACCACTGAAATTTTTCAGACACAGATGTTAGCAATGTATAAGGATTAGCCACCACCGGATGGATATCCTTTGTGATATTATTAATTGCCCTTAAATCTTGAACCAGTCTATATTTTCCATTTGGTTTCCTCACCGGGAAAATTGGGGTATTGTATTCTGATTCACATTCTTGCAGAATTCCTAATGCCAAAAACT
>JANPWX010018518.1:0-28459 GCA_024734555.1 Trochalopteron elliotii | reverse complement strand
TGGTCTCCAGGGGGTATGAAGATTCCAAGTTATCCCTAACATTCTTGCTACCTCCTGTACAACTCCTGCCACAAAATGGGGTCCCCTGTCTGATGACATTCCTAACGGTACACCAAATCTTGGTATAATCTCCCGTAACAATGTCTTTACTACCTCTTTTGCCTGATTTGTTCGACAGGGAAAGGCTTCTGGCCACCCGGAAAAGGTACATACATACACCAATATGTACTTATATCCCTGGGCTTTCGGTAATTCTGAAAAATCTATTTGCCAATAATCTCCTGGTTGGGGTCCCACCTGTAATTTTCCCATTTGCACTTGCCTCCTAGTCACAGGGTTATTTTTGATACATACCGGGCAGGTGGCGTTCACTCTCTTAGCCATTGTTAACATCTGATTTGAGATTACCTCTTTCCGCAGGAATTGAATCAGCACTTCTGCTCCCCAATGGCATTTGTTATGTTCCATTTCCAGCACTGCTCTCATGATTCTCACGGGTAGAACTACTTGTCCCGTTGATGTTACATACCATCCTTTGATGTTTTTGCGGGCTTGCACCAACTCGGTTAGTTTTTCATCTTCTGGAGAATAGCTAGGTTTTTGTTCAAGGTAAGAAGCAGCTGGGTTAGTCCGTGTGGGCAATAATGCTAATTGAGTCCATACTTCTCGGGCTACCTGTTTGGCTGCTTTGTCTGCCAGCTGGTTTCCTTGGTGTTCCTTTCCCATCCCCCTCTGATGTCCTTTTACATGCATTACTGCCACCTCCCGGGGTTTGTGGACCGCTTCAAGTAGGGCTAGAATTTGCTCACGGTGTTTGACCTGTGCCCCTTGCGAGTTCAAAAGTCCCCTTTCTTTCCACAAAGCCCCGTGCACATGGATTACTCCAAAAGCATATTTGGAGTCTGTCCAGATATTTACTCTTTTTCCTTGACTTAAAACCAAAGCTCTTACCAAAGCCCATATTTCTGCCTTTTGGGCTGATGTTCCTGGGGTCAGAGCCTTAGCCTCTATGACTTGGTTTAGGGTTACCACAGCATACCCAGCATACCGAGTTCCATTTTCAACGAAGCTGGAGCCATCAGTGAACAGTTCCCAGTCGGGGTCCTCCAAAGGCTCATCTCTCAAGTCTTGTCGACTAGCGAATACCTGTTCGATGGTTTCCACACAATCATGTACCAGTTCTCCTTCATCCTGTTGAGCTTGGAGAAATTCTGCTGGATTAAGACAGTTAGTTGTTTTTAATTCGATGTCGTCTTGTTCCCTCAACTGTGCCTGGTACTGTAACATGCGGCTAGACGACAACCAATGCCCCCCTTTTTGTTCCAGTACTGCAATTACCATGTGGGGAATATACACTTCAATTTTCTTTCCCAAAGTCAATTTCCTGGCCTCCTGTATCAGAATCACAGTAGCTGCCACAGCTCTTAAGCAGCTGGGCCATCCAGCACTCACGGCATCCAACTGTTTTGAGAAGTATCCCACTGGGCGTTTCCACGATCCCAGCTTTTGTGTGAGTACTCCCACTGCCAGTCGCTGCCTTTCATTCACATACAGTTGAAAATCCTTTGTGAGGTCCGGCAAACCTAGGGCAGGTGCTTCCCTCAATGCCTGTTTCAGTGCCTGGAATGCCCTTTCCTGGATTCTTCCCCACTTTAGCTCAGGGTCTTTTGCAGCTTCATAGAGGGGTTTGGCTTTCAGGCTGAAGTCTGGAATCCACAGCCGACACCACCCCACCATCCCTAGAAAAGATCTCAGTTCCTGATGATTTCGGGGCGTAGGAATGGCACAGATTGTTTGTATCCGGTTAGTACCCAACCTCCGGGTCCCCTGGGATATTTCGCAACCCAAATATATGACTTTTTCTCTTACCAGTTGGGCTTTTTCTTTAGACACACGATATCCAGCTTGTCCCAGCATATTCAACAGTCCGATGGTTAGGCGCAAGCACACCTCTTGCTCTACAGTAGCCAGGAAAATGTCATCAACATACTGCAATAATACATAAGAGAAAGGAGACTCCCATACCTGGCTGATTTTCCATTCCTCCAATTCCCGAGCCAACTGGTTCCCAAATATCATAGGACTGTTCTTGTAACCTTGAGGCAAACGTGCCCAAGTCAGCTGTTTCTTCCGTCCTGTATCTGGGTCTTCCCATTCAAAGGCGAACAATTTTCTGCTTTCAAATGCCAGAGGGATGCAGAAAAACGCGTCCTTTAAATCGATTACAGTGAACCACTGAAATTTTTCAGACACAGATGTTAGCAATGTATAAGGATTAGCCACCACCGGATGGATATCCTTTGTGATATTATTAATTGCCCTTAAATCTTGAACCAGTCTATATTTTCCATTTGGTTTCCTCACCGGGAAAATTGGGGTATTGTATTCTGATTCACATTCTTGCAGAATTCCTAATGCCAAAAACTGAGTTATCATTGGGGCTACCCCTTTCCTAGCTTCCAGCTTTAGTGGGTACTGCTTTAATCTAACTGGACCGGCCCCTTCCTTCAACTCCACCACTACAGGTTGTGCAGCTTTTGACTTACCCGGAACTCCAGACTCCCAGACCCATGGTACTACTGCCTGCTCTATTTCTTCAGGTATACCTGTTGTTTCTACTTCTTTTATCACAAACAACTGGGATAGGTTTTCTTCTGGGATTTCCAATTTAACCCTTCCTTTTTCAAAAATTATTCTCGCATTCACTCTTGACAATAAATCCCTTCCTAGCAATGATTCTGGACTATTTGGCATGTACAAGAATTGATGGTCAAATTCTTTTCCCCCAAATCTTATATCTAATGGGCGTAAAAACGTCCTTTCCTCTATTTGTCCCATAACCCCCACCACCTGGATAGTAGAATCACTTAAGGGTCCCATTAGTGTATTTAAAGCTGAATGTGTAGCTCCAGTATCTATCCTAAATTGTCTGGGCTCCCCCCCCCACCACAATTATCACATTATCATCCTCTTCTAGTCAGCTGCTTTGATTTTGATTGTGGTAACTCCCCATCATAAAGGCTTGTGCGACCTCTTGTGGATTATTGCAGAAAGGATTTAGTCCCTGTCCCTGCTCATTCCCTCCACCCTGGGAAAATGGACACTCATTTTTCCAGTGGCCTCTATTTTTGCATATAGCACATTGATTCCATGCCAACCTAGTTGTTCCCTGTCCCATTATACCATTTCCAAATCCTCTCCCCGCAACCGATGCTGGATTTCCTCCCCCTCTTCCCCGGCCCCGACCTTGTCCTTTTCCCCTGGAGTTTCCCCCCCTAGAATTTCCACTGGTTACCTGCTGTAAGATTGCCAGCATACTTGCTTGCTGCCTTTTCATTGTCTCCTTTTCTCTGTTATTATAAACTTTCCATGCCACCTCCAACAACCTTTCTAGGTCCCTAGTTTCTTCCCCCTCCAATTTCTGCAACTTCTTACGGATATCCTCCTGAGACTGTCCCATAAATATCAATGCCAATTGCAATTTTCCCGCTTCCCCCTCCATATCCAAATTTGTAAATCGTCGGGTAGTCTCCTTTAATCTCTCCAAAAACGCTGAGGGAGATTCATTTTTTTCCTGCTTAACTGAGTACAATTTTGACCAATTCAAGGTTTTAGGTATCCCATTTCGCACTCCCTCCACCACCAGCTCTTGATAAGTTCTAAGTCTTCACATCCCTTCCCCTGAATTTGGGTTCCACTCTGGGTCTTCCCTTGGTACCAAATCATTCACATTGCCCCCTGCCAATCGCAACCGAACCATGTCTCGAGCCCGCTCAGCCATAGATTTAAAAATCATATCTTTTTCTGTCGAGTCAAAAATTGTGTCTAGCAAAACTTGTAAATCATTCCAATCGGGATTCTGAGTTTTAATCACCATCTTAATCACTCGAGCCACGCGCTCCGGATCTTCCCGATACGTTCCCGCTGATTGTTTCCAAATCATTAAATCATTAGGGGAAAATGGGACCTTTATCATAACCTTCTGCCCCTCGGGACCTGCCACCGCCTCTTGTAATGGGGCCATTAAACGGGGTTTATTTACCTCCCTCTCTTTCTCCCTTTCTCATCCCCTTTCCATCATCCGCCCCCTTCGGGTCCTTTCCCATAATGGACTCCGCGGCGCAATTGTTTCCTCCCGTATGGTTTCCTCAGTCCCTGCTTCCCTTTCTTTTCTTAATTCATCATCCTTCCCTAACGGGGGTGCACTGGGGAGGGTCAACGCCGCTACTGGGGGAACCAGCATTGAGACATCCTCTTCAGGTTCTGTAAACTTTACCGAGCACTCTTTGCACTTTTTCCATTCTTTACATCCCACACATTCATCATCCACAGATTTTAATACCATTATACCACATTCCTTCTGCCACTCAGGCTTTTCTTTCAGGTAATAAAACAAATCCAAATACGGTATCTCATCCCACTTCTCATTATCTTGTAAATAATGCATCAAAGGAGTAATGATATCAGGGTTCAAAGTACCATTCCTGGGCCACTGCATTCCTTCAGTCTCATACATGGGCCAAATATAATTACAGTAATCAATCAATTTCCTTTTACTCAGTTCCTGACCAAAAGTACCTTGTTTCCAATGCTGTAATAAACATCCTAGAGGCGAATCATCATTTATTTCTATATTAGTACTAGTTAATGCTTTAAACGTTTTAAATGGCATCATCATACACACACTCACTCTCACTCTTACACCACAATTCAGTTACCAATAGTCCACTATAATCCACTATTCTTGCCTTGCTCGTCACTGCGAGTGGCAAGTACTGGTCCTGCGCAGCTTTCGCCACGTCTGACGGCCAGTGCCTAGGCTCCCCAACCTTTAGACGTCTTTTGCCCAACCGCGCGAGGATCACTGCCTCGTCTTATTCGGCAGGCTTACCCAAACCAAGGAATAAAGCACCTTTTCGGGCTTACCTCTCACAGTCGTCCGTCAGGTGCGGGGTCGGGCACGGGTTGATGTCTCCCCAGAAATCACCTGGTGCCGGCGTGGAGTGGATCAGCTCGCGAACCGCCCCAGCAACCTCCGGAGTCCTGCCGCGGTCGCCAGAAAACTGTTGCCCAATATCCAAAGTGAAACACAAATCAACAAAGTTGATTTATGTGGTGCTTTATTTGGGCCCGGGGACCTGAGGACTAGCGTCCCAAGTCAGAATCCCGGAGACCCTCATTTTACAATCAGCTTTTATAACTTTTTACAACTGATTACTTCATTAGCGTACGTGCAAAACCCCACATCCCAAGTTACAATAGATACATATATCAAAATCAAATTACACTCCTTGAAGTCATAAATTTCACATGGTTGTCTGCTCCAGGACTATAGTTTAGCTCCTGTGGTCAAACTCCCCCCACCAGATATCCATGGCTACTTTATACTTTAACTTAATCTCATGGAAACAGCTAACAGTTTCTACCTGTTTGTTCTTAGCTAAGCCCTTTAAGTCTCAGGAACCTCAGTACATTCCCATGGCACATTCCCAGGATTAGGGCCTACTTCTAATAGAGAAATCTTCAAGCCTTAGCATGACTACTACTACTTCACTATTTTATTTCTCCCAACCCCCCTTTGGTAACAAATTTATGATTAGTTTAAATGTAATTAATCCTAATTTCTAGCTGTCCATATGTCCTAGAGTGACTATGATGCTTGTATCCCCAATCGTCTGTTCTGTGTGTGCTGTGTGTTCTGTACCTTTAAGACTGGTTCTGAGAGTGAAGCAGGGAAAGAAGAAGTGCACAGTTTGTTTTGAAAAACAGTGTTCACTCCTCTGCATTTTTTTCTTCTTCCTCGGGACGGTGTGTTTGTCAGATGCACGGACAGCGGCCAGAGAGAGGTTTTTTTCCCTTTTTGTTAGTCTAGCTAGCTGAGGCAAAGAAGCTTTCTGGACTGTTTTTTTTCCTTTTTCTTGGGACTGTTTAAATCTGCTCTGGACTGAAAAACCCAGAGGAGGACCGGGATCTTGCGCTTGCTGCCCACCGGGCCTGGACCTCAGTATTTTCCAGCACCAAAGGGACTGGGACTGATAAGAGGCTGAGAGAGCTGAGCTAACTCCTGGCAAGGACTTCTCTCAGTTTTGCCATCTCTCTTCAGAGCAGCGAGAGGTTTGATTGTTTCATTTCATATTATTCATTCCTTATGCTTGTGGGCATTTTGTTTGTCCAATAAATAGTTTTTTCCACTTTTCTCTGAGGAAGTTCTTTCCCTGGACTGGCTGGGGGGAGGGGCCGTTTGGGTTTTCTCTCCAGAGGAACCCCATTCAGAGGTTTCCTCCCAAATTTGCCCTAAACCAGGACACCATACATGTTTCCCCTTTAGCCTGGCAATTATGGATCAGTTTGAAAGCAAAAATGGTTGTTTAGTTTTTAATGTACCTTTACCATATATGTGTAATGATAAAGAAATTAAAAATAACTTGGAGGTATTCCTATTAGAAAAAAAGATGAGTTATCTGTGAATGAAATTCCCTGCAGTGTGAGAAGAGGATGAGGAACAGCTTAATGGAAGAGCTGTGTAATGATTCAAGATGAGATCAGCAGGACAATCAGAATGTGCTGTCCCATAAACCTCCCTGGTGGTTCCTATACCCAGATCACATTACAAATGACTTGCTGAGGCTGAGCCAGGAGTGATTGCTTATCATCTCTTGAGACAGCAGAATATTGTGTTGGCAAAGGTGTCGGGCTGGCAAGTCCCAAGCAGATGGAATTCCCATGATGGATGGCCCAGCTGTGCCCTGTCACAGCACAAGATGGACACCCCAGATCAGCCTCCCTGCTCTGACTGAGCCCTGCCCATGGAGGGAAACCCACCACACTCCTGGGCAGACCAAAACTGTCTCTGCCTCAGGAAGTCTCTGCTCCACTAAATCTCACATGTCCCCTGATATCCACTTTTGGCCACAGTCAAACCTGAGGGAATTAAATGGGCCTTTAACCCCATCTGTATTAGACAACTCTGTTACAATAGGGTATATTGAAATACAAGTATAGTTCCTGTATTTTGAGAAGAAAAATTCATCAAATATAAGTTCCTAGGAAAAGACAGGAAAAAAAAAATTCTAGCAAAAGCAGCAATTGTCAAAAACACCGGGGCTGTTATATTTGTTCCATCAGAAATGTTGCCTAATGTATTACTGATTTAGTCTAGACAAAGTTTAATCCCAAAGGTGTCCTAATCTGAAATCAGGGGGTATGGCAGCCTGATGCATGGCAGATGTACATCTGTGACACCTGGCTCTTTGTAGTGCCACCAGCACAGTGCCACATTTGGATTTTTAAAACCCTGTTGCTTGGCTTACTTTAAAAAAAAACATAATATATCAGCCAAGGCACATTTAACCTTCTGTAACAGCCAACTATTTTAGTCCAAGACAAACAATGAACTGTAAACTTTGGCCTTATTTGGGTTTTGGCCAAGCACAGGTTCATTTAAATCACCCTGCACTTGTCCAGCTAAGGCAGGGGTTTATACAGCACTTGGATTTATGCACTCCCTGAGTTTTTCAGTGATGCTGACACCCCTGTGTCACTGTTGAGGTGGCCACGACTCACAGAGGGACGCAGTAAAAGCTCAGAAGGCTTCTGTTTATTATGGCAGCATGCTGTCTTTTATACATTCCTCAACATAATTTATACTTATTCATTGGTTACAATAAATCAACACAATGTTCATTGGTACAGAGCAGTCTCCATCACCGTTTTCAGCTAACATTTACCAAACTTTTCTAAAAATACTTTCTCCAGCTGCAGGTTTCTTCTGTTTCTCTTTTCCTTCTTCTTGGTCTCCATGTCAACGGCCTTAGTAAAAATTCCTTTCAGGGGTACACACGGATCTTTTCAATTAACTCTTCCTGGCTCACAGACCAGCTGTCAGCCCCTTCCACACCCCTGAAATTTTCATGTACTTGAAATGCTAAATTGCGGTTTTTTTACCCTTTTTTTTTTTTTCTCCTTTAAGAATTTTAGAATTAATCTATTGCCTGCAAAGCTGAAAAGATTCCCAGTACAAGGCTGTGTGTGGGAGGAGGTCATGGAACACACATTTTTTCCAAAAGGCAGATTCACTACAGAAAAGTTCCTAGGCAGAAAGATGAAGGTATGGAGGAGTTCAAATGATGCACTAACTCAGAATTATTTGAGCATGTTGATGTTATATTCAGTTAGATATATCAGCAATTCCTGTCAGTCTCATACCAGTACTTGTGTAATTGCCATGCCACTGGAATTGGCATTGCCAGTGGCACAGCACTAGAACTGGAACTATTTCAAAGGTAAAAAAAATCTGAAGGAAGACTGAGATGTCAAATATTCTCAACTCTTTGTTTAAGAAACCTGTGAACCACTGCCACATATTTCTGTCAAAGGCAGAGCAGTGGCAGGTGCTTCTCCTTGCTTTGCCTCCACCAGGATGACACTTCTACAAGAAGAAAACCAAGCTTGGATTAAAGGTGCAGATACATGTTTGTGATTGCTGCTGCTGCTCATCAACAGGCCGGGCACCCACTTACACCATAATTATAACCTGGGGACCAAACTGATTTTCTGCCTTATCTCACATTTACAGCTCCAATTCCACACCTTTTGCCACATCTGAAAAAGCTGACACATTCTGTTTGTCTCAAAGTGGCAATGTGCACGTGTTTATTCCTTTCTCTATTTTAAAGGAAAAAAATGTGACTTTTGGGCAGACTTTTGGGCAGACTTTTGGGCAGACTTCTGTGATAAACCAGGATGTCCTGGGTTGTAGTATAAGATATGCACAAAGTATTCTATCACCATCTTCATGAACTGTTGAAACCAATTGTTGAAGCAGTGTTCTCCCAGGTTCCCCCTCCCTCTTCTGTTACTGTGTCTTCTGTTAATGAGTCTTCTGTTAATGAGTCATCTGTTAATGGGTCTTCTGTTAATGGCCTGCTGCATGACTCATAGATAACTCCCTCCGGGAGCTATCTCTCTTTAATGGGCCATCAAAGACACCCTGTATTACTCATTATCCCATTGTGAGATGCTCCACCCAGGGGGAGGAGCCAAGCATTCTCACCTGGATATAATCTGGGATTTGGGACAATATGGGGGCCCTTACCCACTGGATTCCCAGAGGATCAGAGCTACCAGACCTTTCTACGGGATCACTGCTTCCATCATCCCGCTCAGGTTGTATTCTGACTCTGTCAGTGGGGTTTTTTTGTATTATTGCATTTATTTTATTTTATCCTTTTTCCTTCTTCCTATTAAATTGTATTTCTGACTTGGAGCCTCTCACTCGTTTTGCTTTCAAACCACAACAATCATGAACCTTATTTGATTCTCCCTCTTCATTAAAATACTTATTTTCTTGAAGACTTACCAGCCTACTTCTGCCTTGTGTTTCCTGCACTAAATACACTAAGTTTTACAAACTTCTACTTTCAGAGCTCTGTGTCTTCTAAAGGTACAGTAGAACACAAAATTCCTTCCTGACCCACTCATTTCAGAATTCCCTGACTCCACCCATCCCTACTCCCAGCAGTGCCCACTCAGCCCTCCCTCATGTTGTATTTATAATTTTCATTTCTCCTTGCCCAATTTGGCACTTCACACTTGTATTTCCTGAACGCTATCTGTGCCATCCGGATCGTTTCTCCAATTTAGGAAGGTTAATTTAAATTGTAACCTTGTCCTCCAAAATATTTGCAGGTCATTGTCATCTACAGATTTGGGGAGTTTATTTTTTCCTTCCATCTTTCAAGGTTAAAAGTGAGAAAGAACTGAAACCAGAGGAAGTCTCTCAGGCTCTACATAGGAGTAAATGTGGAAATTTAGCGAAAGTCATTCCAAACGAATGATTTTGGTTCATTTTATAACATTCAATCATGTAGTGCTAAAAATACCAAGTAAAATAGCAAAATGGTTTGTTTCTGAAGTATTTTAAGTGTTGGTATTTCAATTTTTTCCTTACAAATTAATCTTGGGGAAAAAATCAGTATAGTTTTACTTCTACTTTATAATATTTTAACTTTGAAAGATAAACTTCATGATCAAAAAGGGAATTCTAACAACTTTATAGTTTTATATTTATTATAGAGCCAATTCACTACCTTATCTTTTAAATACGTTGTAAAAAAATATTCACACCAATGTGCACTTGAGTCTTTTTTCTGTATTTTCTCATTTTAGCCTGTAACCTTGCTGGGGTCCTGCTTTTGTTTTGCAAGCAGAAAGTAGAAACATCTATTTAGTTAGAGTATATTGATTTTTGGAAATCAGATTGTAGAGGGTATAGATAATAGGCATGAAAGGGTCTCAAACTGGTAATATAGGAATCAATAAATATTCAAGACAACCATGTATAAAGAAAACCAGGGAAAATGACAGGTGTACACAGAACTCATTCCATTGTTCAGAAAACATCCTTTCTTAGTGGGAACTATGGAGCTAAATGAGAAATTGCCGAGCACTGATGTTCCTGGGCAAACTTCCCAGAACTCCTTATTCCACTGTCACCGGGCCTTTCCTTTACACAGGTCCCTGGACTATTTCTAGACAGCCATGAGAAAGATTTTAGGCCATAAGTGGGGAAGAAGAAACAATAATGAAATCTAATTGTTGGGGAACCAAGTTCTTTACAAGTTGTGAGCAAGGAAGGAAATGCTGTTGGCAATTAATGGCTGCTCTGGATTGCTACTGCTGAACCATCAGCACCAAGCACTTGGAGCACTTCAAGAGATCAGAATCTCACATGTTTGCAGTGCTATGGATCAGGTTATTCACATGCAGTTTGGAACAGTTGGTTTGATTCTAGAAATAACCCTGCCTCTCTGATCTTCTCTGTGCCATTGGAGGTCCCTAGAGAAGTTTTCCATGCTCCTAAGATACCTCATGCTACCCAACAAGGATTGAATTTTCTTTTTAGGAACTTTTTTTAAAAGTATTGTTTCCACATAAGAAAAGATTTTTCCAAAACTGACTTTGAAACTGTGATATGCAAGGTTTGCATATGTCCTCCCCCTTGTGGGGGGAGGAGAAGTGTTCTGAAGGTTTTATTCTGCTGATTCTTTTTTTTTTTCTTTCAGTTCTGTTTAAATAAAGTTTTCTTTATACCCTTTAAATTTTTGAGCCTGCTTTGCTCTTCTCCTAATCCTATCTCACAGCAGAAAAGGAGTAAATAATTCTAGTGGGTTCCCTGGCATTTGGCCAGTGCTCAACCCACCATACCAAGTTATGTTTGACCCACATGTATTTTGATAAAAATCCAAGTATAAATTAAGAATTTTGTTAAATTCAGAGTGAAAGATTTGAGGTCAGCTTGGTTTGCCCTTTGGCCCCAAGCAAAACTGTATTTAATTGGTCATCAGAATGCTATGACACCATGCAGTGAAAAGGCAAATATTCATTAAAAATAGTACTGATTTGGACATTGAAACTACGTTAAAACATTCAATACTATTTTTGAAATCTGGATTTCCAGATATCTAAAACTGGGAAAACAATTATCTTTTACAGGCTTAGAGGATGCCCAAACCATGGGTGCCATCCTTGGGGAATTCATGATGAGACTGCACTCGTGAGGGTGGCAATCTCAGGACATTTCTGATGCCACATGAAACAGAATTACAAAAATAATAGAAGTTTAACAGATATACTGGCAAGAGGGTCAAATAGAGCAGTGACTGAGTAACATGGATTAATTAAACTACACTGAAAATGAGAACTTTCTCCTCTCAGGGTCAGTCCTTCTGCTCTGTGCCTGCTCTGGACTGGTCATGGAAGAGCTGCCTATCTTTCTTATCCATGGGTAAAAATAACCATATATTCCCTTTGTGTCCTTCAAGTATATTCACTTTACAATCCCTCAGGAAAAATAAAAATGCACAATTTCAAACCTGCTGTGAGAAATTAACCCTTTAAGATGGTGTGGTTCTGAAAGTAATTTTTCTGACAGAGTAGAAAAGATGGCAGACTTATATGAACTGTTTTCCCATAAAATCCAAATTACATTCTAAATGGAGACAAATTATCGCACCTTCTTATAGCCTGCAAGCTGCACTTACAGCAAACTCAGGGCAGTTTTAAACCTAACTTGAGGCTGTGCATTCTCTTGACATTTTTCTGTTGTTATTATGATCAATTAATCATATCTCCCAATACAAAACAGTCAAAATATTTACTCAAACATATGCTCCACTGTATTGATTAAAATAAAAAATAAGAACTGTTGCCCTGAATTTTCCTGCTTTTCAGTGTTTGCAGTTTGTAGTGGAGATTCTCATGCAGCTTCATGTAAACTATGTATATTTTTAGAATGTATCTATTTTGTTTACATATTTCTCCTCTGGCAGGAGAAATATGATTGATGGTGATGTTCACCAATGAGGTCAAGAAGGTGGCAACTTGTGTAGCCAATCTTTTGCCTTCTGATCAAAATGTATAAAAAGATGGAGTCAGAAAATTAAAATAGAAGCTTTCCTGCCTGACCTTCTGTGTCTGCCTCATCCTTCTGACCTTCTGTGTCTGCCTCATCCTTCATGTGTCTGAAACTGGCACAAAGAACAACACTTGTTAAGTAGATCTCAAATATTATACAACTGTCTGAGCAACTGGTATTGTCCAGTCCCCAGTTCCTACAGGATGGCAAGCAATATGTGCATCTATTTCTAATGCACCAATTGTACATATGCCTGTTATGGTGGTCCATGGACCATCCACAGAGGACAATTCACTCCCTTGAAGGGTGTGCAGCCCCTAGGCTGCCTGTTTGTGGTGATTCCCCTTTGGGAAGTCCCCTTGAGAGATTTCCTTATAGCCCAGGGTGAGCAAAAGTGCTTCAACCCATGTGCAACCCATAGGCTGCCTCAGTTTGCAGGGACTCTCCTTTGGGAAGTCCCTTTGAGAGTTTTCCTTGTGGCTCAAGGTAAGAAAAAATACTTCAACCCATGAGCCTTTGCAGTTCTATGTTAATGTTTCATACCCCATTGGTTATTCCCCTTGTTCCTGTCTTTTACTCCTACTGATTGGTTCTTTTTGAATCCTTCCCCTGATTGGTCCCTTTCCCAATTCCTTTCCCCATTGGACAAGTTGTGAAACCTCGCCCCTGGCTATCCTATATAATCCCTCTCCTGTGGGAGCATTTGGCTCTTTTCTCTCTGGACGTCATGGAATAAAGAAGTTCTCCTGGAGATTGAAAAGACCCCGTCTCGCTGCTTTTACTCCTGCGTTGCTCCGGGTGGCAAATGCAGCTCTGCTACTCAGGCAACCTCCCAAAGAGCAAATCACTGCACTTGAGAGTGCACCAAAGCGCGAATCACTCTCCACCGGAGAGTGCCTGTGCCTTTGTCAATCCAGGTGTCTTTTTAAATATACTTCTAGCAAGGAAGGTCACGGCACCTTCACCACCAGACCGCAACAGTCTGTCAGAGAAAGATGGAAATAGAATGAGGCTCAGATAATTTAAATAAACAGCTGTCACTTTATGCAAGATTGCCTCTGGTGAGCTTTGATTTGTGTGTGTACAAAAGAGGAAAAGCACAATTCTAGAACTAAACAAAATTACAAAACCAAGACTTTTTAAGTGGGAAGGTCATCGTGCTTGTCTCCCATTTTTCTGTAATCCGCAAACAATGACAACTCACAGAAGAAAAAACTTATTCATCTGTGTTATTTGCTCCTTCATTATACTGCTGGCTGTCAAAGACTTCACTACATTGCCCTAGGCCTGCTAAGATTCCTACAGAACGTGCCTGTGGACTGTTTGTGCTTTCAAGAGAGGAAAGAAAGGTTTAAAACCATCTTCTTTTTTAAGGCAAACCAAAGCCAATGAGCTTTACATTGCTTGCATAGACCTTTCTTGAGGGAAAACAGTTGCACTCCTGCATTTACATTTTGAAATGTATATATGATAGTTTCGCAGATAGGAATTAAACTCACTTGCACTTTTTTGTTCTTATTGAATGATCCAGCTGAAGAATGGGGCTCAAAATCCCATCAAGATGGAAAATTTCCACACCAATAATGTGTTCTCTTTGAAGCTCAGTTTGCCAGAATGAATAAACACAGTTAAACCCCAAGATTTCAAACTCTTTAAGGTCTCAAAGCACAGAAGAGATTCTTGTGGTTTAAGTGTACACATAAGCCTTGATGTGAACATAAATGTCAGTTCCTGAAAAATGAGTATCAATAATGTAAAAAGGAAGCAAGAGACAAACCCACAGGGAAGCACCACATACAGATTTTCTCCACTTTGGAATGGAGACGAGAAAACGTGAAAAATTCCAAACTGTCTGACTTTGAAATTTTTCCCTGGATCTAAACCCTCAGAGCAACATCTTCCTTTAGATTTCTGTGTAGCTGAGGCAGAAGCTGGTCTTTAGAAGACACTTGTGTTCATGAGTTCTCATTCCATGTTTTTCCTCCACTGATGCTGCAGAATGGCAGGATGAAGTGTCATAAAACCTCTGGAAATTTTCATAAAACCCCTGGTCTATTAAGTAAAACAGAAAGAATTCCAGCATACGAACATGTGCCTAAGGAACAGTTTGAAACTGAAAAGTGTCAGAAACATTTTTTTATCACCAAGAAAACATAGACTGAAGAGGAGAGAAAATGGAAGAAGAGGTTCATCAATGATATCTTTTAGTGACAGCTTTGGTTATCAATATTTACATGTTTCATGAGGAAAACCCACTACTTTACAAGCTGTGATATCCCAAAATTCCTGCTTCCCCTAGCAGTTATAAATATTGACAGCGTTATGACTTTTAAATTTGGATAACACTAAAATCAAGAGAATTCACACCAATACTGCTTCCAAACCAGTAAAATACTACTGCTGATGAATCTGACTTCTGTAAGACAAGCCTGAGCTTCAGATTCTGCAGAGGTTTTTTGCTGTGAACTAAGGAAAATGATCAAAAAAATCTATTTGTTCACTTTATCAGATATAGAGTCATATATTTTCTCCTCATGGGCCTGACTCTCCAGACCCTTCCCCATCTTTTTTGCCCTTCTTGAAGTGAGGGAATTCTTCAAGTCCCTTGTGATCTGTTTAATTCACCTGAAATTAGGTGAAATCACCCATTCCTCTAAAACATGACTGAGCAGTGATTTCTTTTACTTACTAGAAGTTGCCTCAAAGAACCTAAATATGTTTATTTTGCCATTTCCATTTCAATTTCTTTATTTCATCACCCATGTTGCTAAAATATTCATAAAATAAGCATAAAGAAATCAAATAAACTACTAATGCCTGACCCTAATTATCAACAACTTAATTAGTTTACCAGCAAAAGTTACCTTGATGCAAACACAAAAGAATTCCTTAGTGGACTCACACTGCTAAATAAACATTAGATTCCCATAAAATAAACTTCAATATTTTGCTGCTATAAAGTCCTAACTTTTAAGGCATCTGTGTGTTGGAAACTTTTGGCAAACTTCTTACATTGAAAATACATTAATTTCTTTTCCAGACATGAACTCTACAATTTTGCTACTTTAATAAAAGAAGTAAACCTATCCATTAAAGTTTTAAATTTTTAGTAATATGACCTTTTTGAATTCTCTCTTTTAACAGGGTTTGTACCTTTCTGTAAAGCAATTCAGTGCTTCTCTACAGGTGAATTTAGTTTCTAAACTTAAAATTTTAATGGCCTCCTGTCTTCAGAAAAACAAAAGGTGCTGCATTGAGAGTTTTCTGTTAATAAATCTACTATGTGGATAAAAGGAAAATATGAAAGCATTTAAACTCAGTTTTCAAATTCAATTGAGAAACAATTTCTTTCAGCAGCTTCATGAAAGAAGGACATGAGTTACATCTAGACATAAACAGGAGTACAGGAATTAATGTAGGATATTTATAAAGGGCAGGCGGATGTGCAGCTTTATTATTAAAAATAGAGTGTACAATCCCATTTCAGTATAAGCTTTACTTAATTGTACAAAAATTATCCTAATATGGAGCACAGAAAGAAAAAAAGAAAGTTTTCATCCCACTTATCTTTGTCTTACACATTTTGCTTTCAAAAGGGTCTCTGCTTAGAGCAAACAAATCTGCTCATCCAGGGACTTCATGCAAAATTTTAGGAACAGAATTCACCTGCAGCCTGGGAGGCGGTGAGCCTCACTTATTTCTGTTAATTGATTGAGAGTTCTCCTGCAAACAAAAGCACCCTGAGCAGGAGGGGTTGGACACTCCAGCTGCAAATTCATGACCTTGCTGGTGATCACAGCTGTGATATTTCCAATCTGGGCTATCTAAAGGTGATCAGATCTACAGATCCTTGCCTCACATGCAAGCAATAACTCCTGTCTGAATTGTCCTTGCTCCCTCCTAATATAAAGAAAACCTGGAGTTCCATGTCTTGTGCACATTAAAAGCTGATCTTCTTCACCACCATCAAGAAAGCAAAAAATACATTCATATGTAAAGGCATTTTTTTAAACTGAATATGGATTTATTTTGATAGTTAACCTTGTTATTTGATATGATTAATTGGTTTTATAGAAATAACCTATTGCTTATTAATATTTTGGAGGAGCATATAGGAATTCCTCCTCTTTTTCCAAGAATGGAAAGACAAACAACAAAATTATGACTACTTCCTGTCAGTTAGACAACTGTTCCTTGACACCGTGCTCCTGGAAGCAGAGAAATTGCCATCTACTGGAAATCCAGATGTTTATTCTTGCCTTGTGTCAGAGTCTGTCCAGGGATGTGATATGCCTCACAACTGTCTCCAGTGATGGAGAGCTGAGACCCCAGACTCTGAAAGGAGCCCCTGGCCTGGCTGAGCTGGAACGTTTGCCAAGTCTCAGAGGACTGGTATGCATCTCCATGAGAACGGGGTGCAAGAACAATGGAACTGGTCACAGTGGACTGAGCCAAGGCTGCCTGTCCGAACTGGTCTGTCCGTACCGGTGGTACGGTTTGCAGCTTGTTCCTGAGCACCCAACCTCAACACAGGTGGTTCCTGCTTTGGCTCCGTGCCCCTCGCTTTGGCTCCCGCCTTGACAACCTATAAAAGCTCTGGAGACCCTGCACACTTTCGTGTACACCCCACTGGAGGACTTCGCGTCTATAGGCATCTCTAAGCCTCGAGGACTCGTCCCTCCATGTTGGTAGCTATAATCCCCTTCCCCTCTTTCTCTGTCTTTCTTACTATTCTTAATTTCTCTCCCCACTATCGCATTTGTTGGCACTAAATAAAGGTGCATTTGTGATTGAGCAAACTGAGTTGTCCCCTGCTGTGTCTTTTGCGCTCTGAGATCCTTAAAACGAACCATCACGAACCCCGCTTGCAGTGGCGGATCGTGACACCTTGGACAGATAAATGAATGCTAGTGCTGCATTATGTACATGATTAAATAATCCTTGTTAGATCAGCAATCCTCCCACCTTAGGTTTAGGCTGAAAAGTTAAAGTAACCTGAGGTGGTTTTTATTCCAGCACTGTGATTTTTAAATTAATTTTGAATCAAGTCTATAACTAACTATCAATCAAACCCAACATAAAAGGAGATTGCCCAAGAGTAGATGCTCTGACAGTCCAGATGTATAAT
This sequence comes from Trochalopteron elliotii, assembly GCA_024734555.1. Taxonomy (NCBI): domain Eukaryota; kingdom Metazoa; phylum Chordata; class Aves; order Passeriformes; family Leiothrichidae; genus Trochalopteron; species Trochalopteron elliotii. The sequence continues at coordinate 10,916 of JANPWX010018518.1, read as the reverse complement.
TACTAATGTATTTAGAAACACCCAGCAAATCTGTAATAAAGATCAATGGCTTACAGCATAATTTGGCATCTAAAGCACAGAACTCTGATTGTATTGTGTTTGTAAACATGTTTTAAGCTGTTGATAAGGTCTGTCAAGTAGAGGAAATTGAAGTCACCGTGGCAAAGATCCCTGAGATAGTTAGCATCTGAAGAGAAAATGATGTGCCAACTTCTCTGAGCCTTGCTGCCATTTGTGACATTTGCAGCTGCACAAAACCAGCTTAGGGGAGGTCCCTGAACGAGTCAGGGTAGACAGTGCCATTTAAAACAAAAATCCCAGAGGTGAGGGGGTATTACCAGGGTTATCCTGAGATAAAAAGGAAGTCGGAGTATAGAGAGAACGCAGATCAAGCCAATATGGTTAACAGCTACGTTCTGCTTTATTTCAGCTAAGATGGCTACTTATATACATTTCTATATAGTTTACAATCACAGCAGCTCTTCATTGGCACACAGCAGAGAGAAGTATGAAAACACACTTTATTTTACTTACTCTTAAGGTGGCTATCACGTGCTCACTAACAAGTCTATTCAGTGACCTTCACAACCTTATTATCTTTCCCTGACACCTTAACTACTAATTTCTAACTGCGCCACACATGGCTAAGAATTTCTAGCTGCATCACAGGCTTCAAGGCCTCACTCAGGCCCCTGTTAAGGCCTCAGCTCGGGTAGTTCAAGGCCTAGGTAGACATCATGTCCACCTTCCCTGAGGAATTCTGCAACAAGGGGGCTGCGAGCAGCAGAATAATTCTAGATGTAGGAAAAAATACATATTTCTAAAAGCAACAGTTGTTACCTTGTCACGAGGCCACTGCACTAGGAAACATCATTGTAGTCATTGAGTTTAGAGCTATGGCCACAAGTCATTAATTTTAATTTACTAGCAGTAGTTTGATTGGTACATAGTACCAAAGACCTGTAGAAATCCCCAGGTGAGGCACATTTGAAATTACTGATTGGTGTGGATTCTGCTGCTGGTGACAAACAATCAACACTGGAAATATTTGGATTTTTCAGCAATGGGGAATATTTCCATCTGGGCCCCAAGCCACAGCTATGGAGAGCATCATGACTGATTAATCCCAGGCAGCAACAACAGCACTCTACCATCATCCAAAGAGAAATTTTCCATGAAGGAAAAATTTCCAGAAAACTCTTGAGGTGCTGGATATTTCTTCCAGTGAAATGGAACAGTAATGCTGAAAAGCTGATTTCAGTAGATCCAAATTCCATCTATTTTGTGTTTCTTTTTGCTAATGCTACAGAAATTGATGTTTGCCTAATAATATTTACAAATGGATAACCTGAAAATAAAGTCTACAGAAGAATATCATAATAAAGGGAAAATAGGATAACAGGTGTTTGAAAACTGGGAAAATCATCATTCTTCTGAGGAGTGCTAATCGTCAGTAAAATAATTGTTTCCATCAGTGGTTTACAGAGACAATCAGAGATACCATGTGTTTATCACACCAAATAAACATTTGTTGTAGGTTGAACCAGATGAACACACAAACAAGAACTTGGATATTTTTTAGAATAGAATAATAGCATTTTCAAGGCAACAGTGGCCCAACTAGCTAAGTCAAAGGGATTTTGAGGATACAGATTTTTTTTTGTCTGATAAGAGCATGTTTATTCACACTACTTGTTACACAGGAAATTCAAGTAAAGGAGCAAATAGCCAGCCAGAAATGGAGCCTGGAAGAATTGTGTCTACATTCACTGCATTAGTGAGTTTTATTAATTCTCCAAGTTCATAACTTTAGTATCATTAATCAACAAGAATTCATTTCTTTGTGTCACAACAATTTTTTAAAAATATTTTTTAAATTAAGGGAAGGGAAACATTCTCCTTTCAAAGATGGAATTTTGACACAATCCTGTGATCATGCTGACAGAATAACCCCTAGGTGTTCTTTTCCATATGTTGCCAGAAAAAGATAGACCCTTATTGAGCCAAAAAACCCTCTAAGCCTTCCAAAAATTCTTTTTTTCACACAGAGTTAAATAAGGGAAGGAAATACAATCACAGAGCACACTGCCTCCCATGGGGAGAGTGCAGAGGGTGCCACAGATCCAGGCTGTTTTGGTTGTGCGGGTGATTCTCTGACAAACTCATGTTTTCCTGTCAGGAGCACAAGCCTGCCAGCAAGAGGAGCACAGCAGCAGGAGCTCTGAGGTCCCCAGGATGTCACAGCAACGTGGGTGAGGTTGTTCCTCACTCTGGCAGGAGCAGACAAGCAGCAGCTGGTGCTGAGAGCACCAGACACTGATTTTTTTGGGAAACCACAATAAATTAAATGCAACATTTCTCATGGCACTTCGCCTGGCCTAGGGACACCCTCGCCACAGGGCAGCTTTGCTGAGACAGAATCTGCTCTGTGAGGGGTTTGTAGGTTGGTTACAAGTCCCATCCATTTAATTCTCTATTCCTATAGCCTTCCTCATGATGCTTTGTGAACACCTGTGAAGTCTGCCTGTGGTGAAACTGCCTGCGGTGGAGCTGTTAGGATCAGAAAATAATGCTAAATTAACTGGGCTTTAAAACTGATAGAAGCAGAAAGGTACCTGAAGGTCTATTGCTTTTCACTAATTCCCCTAGATTTTAAGAAACTCATTCTTTGGCATAATTCTCATTCTGTTTGACAGTAACTGACCCTGCAGCTATTCCACCTTTTGAATTCATCAATCAGATTCCTTTTCTTCTCTATGGTTGCTAATCCTATCTTATACTTATTTCCTGTTCTACCCAATCCTCTCAGAGTTTAAAAGCTTAGAGACAGGTCATAAACCATCAGGTTCTGTAAGAGGTTGCTTCATTCTTTGCATATTAAGAACCAGCATGGGGAAACACTCCTTTTTCAATGCAAGGAAAGAGAGGAAAAACCCTAAACTCAGCATGCAAAATGAGATCCCTTCCAACAACTATTCAGTGCAGACACACCAGGCTCCAGGCTCCCACATCTGGTTCTGTGGCTAGAAATAAAATATTTGCCATGTAATCACTGATCCCAATCTGGAATCAATTTTTTAAATATTTATATTTTAAGAAAACAAAGCATGCTATATTGTTGCTGTTCACGACACGAAAGAACCACACTCACCATCAGAAGTGAGGAGCGAAAGAGCGCAAGTTTATTATGATTTGGGATTTAAATAGGATTTGGAATTTGATCAAGGATTGGGGGATGAGAGGACCACCTCTCTGACCCCAGTGGTCAACTCAGAAGTCCATCACAGAGAGGAATGAAAACAGTCTACTTTTGTTTATGCTAAATGCGTGAGAAACTCCAGTAGAAAATATGTAAACAATGATCAGAAGGCTGAAAATCAGGGCGACATCTCACCCTTTTTGCATTAGAAAAAAAGAAAAAGAAAAGAGAAAAACGAACAGTGTTTAGTCTTGTGGAGGGACCATCGGAGTGAACACTCGCATTGTCTGCATCTGAATCGTCACTCGATGGTTCATCCATTTGCTGCCTTTCATCTGGTCACAGTCTCCAGCTTTCAAAATGACAGGGTTATTAGAAAATCAGGGCGACACTATATCACAATTCTAGAGTTCTATCAGCTTTCAGTAAAAGCTTCTTGTGTTTTGGGGGCCATTTAGTTTTGTTATTCAAAAGCACTGAATACAAGAAATGCTACAACATTGTCAATGCCTTAACAAGATAAATCCTTTCAAAAAGCATCTTCTACTTTTGCATTTTCAATTTCAAGATGGTCCCTACATGATAGGGTTAAATGTCAGGGTTCTGAGATTAATCCACATCTATAAATAATACCAAAGGTTCAATCGCCTACTGATAAAATAGGTTGTTGATTTTGTTTTTTTTACTGCATTCATCTAAAACCAAATTTGTACATAGAGAATAAAATGATTCATCAAAATAAAATCCAGTTTTTCTCACCAGCAAGTAATTTATGTTCTTCAATTGAGTCATTATAACATTCTGCAGCTCTTCTTCTCTGGTTATGGACAAAAGAATGGACACTTCTGACAATGTGACAGGTCTTTAATGTCTGCTCTAAGCTTTACCTCTCCCTTTAGTGACATAGAAGACTCCACTCTCCCTAAGTGCTCTATATTCAATTGTTTCTTCTGTTTCTTTCCACTGTTTTAAATTTTATATCTGATCTTAATTGCCAGCACAGGTTAAGGCTGTGGGAGAAGAGAAATGTATAATTATATTCAGAAAGGAAAGGTAAATATAACTAGATATCATTTCTTGTTAATCCTGGCCAAAAGGAGGTACCAGAAGAGAGGGAAAAGCAACTGCAGAACAAAATTATAACCACGATATCACTTCTAACTAATCAAATAGAGCAAATGACCTGGGATTACAATTAACCCATCTATGCAATTTATCCGTCTGATGAGTCTATTTAGGCATACAGGGAGTTTAACAAGATTTCAGTGTGTGGGAAATGAAAATTGAATACACAGATTTTTTCAGTAAAATTTTTCCCTTTTTCTCCCCTAATTTTAACTGATTAGTCAATCACAATCCAGGTTTTTGATTTTTTTTTGATTGTTTTAATACAATGCAGCTGATTAGCATTTTCCAGAAACTCTCTCATTCGCCCACAACACCTTCCTGTTATACCAGCCATAAATTATTTCTGTTGTCTTTACTATCTGTGCTGGTTTGGGCTAGAGTTAACTTCCTTCCCAGCAGCTGGTGTGGGGCTGTGTTCTGGATTTGCACTGGGAACAGTGTTTATAACACAAGGATGCTTTCATTATCACTGGGCAGTGACTCTTAGGCACTAAGTCCATTCCTGCATCACATCTCTTGTTTTAGTTGCATCCAAAACCCCACAGCTGTTGGAATCAGAGCACTTTGCAACTCGAGTAACAGCCTAGGTAAGTGGGAAGGATCAGGAGGATCACTCAAAAGGACCCTGTCAATCCCTCTGATGAGCTGACTTAGGTGCAGCTGCTTAGTCCATGAGACCAGACTGGATTTATCAGGGAATGCAGAGAAGCTCAGCTGGCATTTCCTTCACACTCTCACTCCTGGATCCAGCCCTGCTACACACATGCCAAGGTGCATTCCAGGCTGCTGGATGCAAATGTTTTCCAACAACGGAACTCTTGGCAGAATGCGCCGAGGGTCGGCATCAGTCGGTATCCCTGAGGTACGAACACAGTGAAAGGGAGCCATTGATTTCCTGACTGAATGTGCTTTCTATTTTGGCACAGATTTGCACATTGCAAGTGCTTTGGTGCTTACTGTTCCTCAGACTTCTCACCAAGTCTCTTTACATCTCAGTTCCCCCATGCACAGGGTGCTGGAAGAGATGATCCTGGTCGGGAGCTCCGAGGTGATGTCAGGTACTATTTTTATTGCCAATGATGAGTGCTGAATTTGTATTTGTAGTGGCTGCACAGGAAGAGCAGGGAGAGGATATAAAAATGCAGAGGAGTACCCAGTGCATGCCAAAGTGCAGCTTCACAGGCAAGCTCCTGTCTTTCAGAACTGTCAGCCACACATGTAATAAACCACAATTGTGTTCAAAGCTAATGCTAATATGGCTCAGTGGGAGACTGGTTTTATATGTCATATTTTCAAGCCCTTCTCTAAACTCTCTTTCCTAGAGAATACTTCAAGGAAGCTGGCATTCTAATGAATTCCTTAGGCCTGATTTTCAGAGCTATTAAGTGTACCTCTGATTACAAGTGCAATAGGAGATACTGACAGATATTCAGGCTTATCCTATCCAGATAGACAGGTTGTATAAATACTCTATTTAAAATATTCCCACCCAAATGGGAAGGAAGCAAGACAAATTAGCCTGAATTAGGATGAAGATGGCAGGGTGACAACACCGCTTCTTACCTACCTGAAGCAAGCTACTTCAAAATTATATGAAAAAAAAATCTGCTTAAGGTATATAAACCTTTGCATCAACACATAGTGATGCCTTAAGCTTGAGTTTTCATATTTGCAGATTCTGTGCTGCCTAGGGATGTAGTTCTGAGCCTCGTATTAAGTGCCAGTAAGCTCTCTTCACAGAGTGGGTAGACAAAACAAGTCCTTTTTCTGTTGAGAACCAAGGACAACTTTCAGGCCCAAAAGCATAAACAACGGTGGACTGAAGGGAGGAACAAGACGGATGAGACCTCACAACCTGAAGCTGTAATTGGACAATTAAACCCCAACCTGCAAATGGACCAAAAGGGATAAAAATGCAAGAACTTGGGACCCAGGAGCCATTTTTGTGACTATTCTTGGTCTACCCTGGGTGCAGCCTTGGTCGGGCTCCGGTCCCACCTAGGGTGGATCCTGGAGGCCTTTCAATAAATACCTGCTTTATTCTCTAGCTCTGTCCAGTCTCTGTTTCAGGTCAGCCTTCTAAGGCATCATAGTACCAACAGATAATAACAGATAAAACAATGAGTTTTGGTTATAATGGACACATTTTACAATTTATATTGTATATCTACAGTTGCACATACTTTTGCAGTATTCTGATTTTTGGTGGAATATAAATTCTCCCCCGGAATTTGGAGAACCTGTATCCTCTATAGTAGAACAAACAGGGAATTTAGAATAATTTGATCATTTCTGACACATCCATCCTGGTATTGCCTAGAAAACATGTACACAAATTTAAAATCTCTTTGGCACCAAGTAATATTCCTTATGGGCTCACCACCTGTTTATTGATGCCCAGCCACTCCCTGAGCAGCAATCGGCCCTTCCTGGCCAACTCCCCCCAGTTTCTGCACTGGACATAGCATTCCATGGCCTGGAATATCCCTCTGGCCAGGCTGGATCACTGTCCTGGCCAGGCTCCCTCTGGGTTCCTCGTGCACCTTCTCACAGGTGGAGCATGGCAAACTGAAAAGCTGCCACTACAAAGCTAAAACCACACAGCAACAACTGAAACATCAATGTCCTACCATGTTATCCCCATTCTAAATCCAAAATACAACATGGTAAGAGGTGCTAGGAAGAGAATTAACTCTTTCTTAGCTGAAGCCAGGCCAGCCTGTATCTCTCACTATAATATATTACATCCCTTTCCCTCAGAGTTTACTCCTCTTTCTCTCCTCTTGGTGTTGGTGTGCATGTCTCTTTGGTCAGCCCGTTGCTCGGCTAGGCCACACGGTAGCTTCGACACGCCACAACAGGACCGATTTGTGAGTCTTGGCTCAGCAGCACCCCGACTCTCGCTGTCACAGCCGTGGTATGAATGAAAGAGGGACCTCTCGGAGGTTCGGGGGGGACAGAGGTTTATTGGAGTCACAGGGGAACCCCTTACCTCCTGCCCGATGCCTCAGGAGAGACCCCGGACAGAGGCTACAGGGAGGTTTTGTCCAGGACAAGCTCAAGGGGTGGGTACAAACTACAAACCAATAAAACAAAGCAAAGCAACAAATGTCAACTGAATTACCTAACTACTAACAAATCAAAGGTAATTTGGGGAGAGGTCTAGGGGGAATCTGCCAACTGCTGTCCAAATCTCCTCGAAGGTTCTGGACCTTGGTGATAGGGACTTAAGGATGGACAGAAGGAAGAAGGGCAGGGAATTTCCTGGGAAAGGACCAATAGAAAACAGTCTCTAGGCAAAGACCACAGCAGCATAGCAACCCTTATCAACTTCTGATAAGAGAAAATTCCAAGACAAGAGGCCCTTATGGGGTAACTAGAGCTATACTAACTTATAACAAAACCTTTTTTAAAACATGGAAATCTTGCAAACCCACACTTCCCCCTTTTTTTTTTCTTTTGCTAATGTTCTGGAGTGTAGATTTCCGAGTCGCATTCGCTGCTGGAGACAGAGTCTGGTGGGAACTCGATGGCAGGCTTCACAGAATGCACAGAGGGGGCGGTAGTGGGGAAAATTACATTCATGAGCAGGGCTCTTACTACACTAAAAGTGATGGCTACAACTAAAATGATGAACAGAACTAACAGTCCTGTTTTGACCCAAGAGCTGCCAATGTTTGAGAGTCCAGCGCCCTTAAAGATGTTGTCAAACCAGTCCCCTGTTTCTTGCTTGATGGAATTGACCATTCCTCGCAGCTGTTGGATCGATTCTTTGATGTTCTCTGCCTTGGATGACAGATTGAAGCAACACAGCCCTTCAAACTCCTTGCATGAATGTTGATGCAATAGAAGCAGGTAGTCAATCGCAGCCCGGTTCTGGAGGGTCACCTGCCTGGTAACTTGCTCGTCTGATAGGAGGTCACTTATAGCTTTAGTTGTCAAATTTGCTTGCTTGGCCACCCAGCATTCTAAATGACCTAATTCTCCCATAGACTTTGCTATCGAGACCCAAGGTAAAAAAACTGTCAGGGCCGTGGCCTTTGCCCTGGACCAGTGGATGATTTCCGAATCACAATCTGGGTCAAGACTTGTTAGGTCTCTTTTTTGGATTGGTGCGTGGTGAGAGGAATTTTTCCTGTGCCAATTAAGAATTTGAGTCATGTTTGGGGTAAACAGGCTCAACTTGCCTAATGTGCATGGGCCTCCGATCAGTCGAGCAGGAATGCCTGTAAAAGCTCTGTCACCACAAATGAGGAAAAAACCTTTGGGTAGGGAATGGGGAGAAGGACGGTTAGCGTCAGAGGAAGGAGTGGTAACATGTACAATTTTTGTGCACCAGTTTTTTGCCACATAGGAACTTTTGATCTGCAACAAATGATAAAATGACTTGACGTGTTTTTCGTGGGGGGTGTAATCAAAATGGACACAGAAAGGAGCTTTCAAGGACCCAAGAAGATCCAATTCTTGGGGCTCTTGTGGGGCATGCGGGAGGGAGTGCGACCACTCCCTCCAAAAAGCAAGGGGATTTCTGGCAAAGGCAGAAGGGGCATCCCCAATTTCTACAAAGTGATCAACTTCAACAGGGTTTCGATTGTATGTTTGTTGCAGCCGGAGGAGTGAAAACAGAAACTCCTCCTCTTTCACAGGGATTCCTACCAGGCAGGAGGTCATGGGATCTTGGGCCGCCGCTGAGGCCAGGCAGATGTGATCCTGGCCTAGACTTTGTACGAGGGTTTTCCACACATTGGTTTTGGGCTGCGGAACGATCCAGGGGATGGTTATTGACGGAAAACAGAACAGCACTACTTCTTTGCCTTGGGCCTTCTTTGATTTTTGGGGGGTTTTGCTGTCCCATTGAAAGATCACCCCGTGGAGGTGTGGCAGCTTTCCTAAGATGATAAAACGAAAAGGCAGGTCAGGCTTACATCTGTTGGCCTGTCTGGTGGACAATGTCTGTTGAATGTTCTCGAGCCCAACTTTGGCCTCTGGGGTGAGGGTGCTGGGGGAACTCAGTTCCTCTCCCCCTTTCAACAATTCGAAAAGCGGGGCTAGGTCCTCTGTAGAGAGACCCAGCCAAGGTCTCACCCAGTTCAAAGCTCCACACAGCTGGTGGACATCTGCAAGAGTCTGAATTTGGGTCTTGATTGCCAATTTTTGAGGAACAATGGTCCTCCGACCAATTTCAAGCCCCAGGTACTTCCAGGGTGGCACCTTTTGAATTTTGGACTCTTGCAGCTCAAATCCTGCATCAACCACTGAAGACACTGTGAGGTCGAGCGCGTGCGTCAGCAGGTCGTCCGTCGGTGTGGAAATCAACACGTTGTCCATGTAATGATGAATTATTGCTTGGGGCACCGCCGCACGCACGAGTGCGAGCAGGGAAGAGACATACCATTGGCAAATCACAGGTGAATTCTTTAAACCTTGAGGAAGGACTCTCCACTGATACCTCTTTCGTGGGGCCTCTCGGTTCAAGGTGGGCACCGAGAAAGCAAAGCGTGGGGCATCATCAGGGTGGAGAGGAATGTGGAAAAAACAGTATTTTATATCAATGACAGTCAGATTACAATTTTCGGGGAGCATGCTTGGGGCAGGCATCCCTGGTTGAAGGAGTCCCATGTCTTCAATTACTTCATTAATTTTGCGGAGGTCGTGGAGGAGCCTCCACTTGGTCTTATCTGCTTTCTGAGTGACAAACACTGGAGAGTTTCACGGTGGTCTCCTCAATGTGGCCCTTTTTCAGCTGCTCTTCCACGAGCTCGTGGAGCACCTTTAATTTCTGTTTTGAGAGCAGCCACTGCTCTACCCAGACTGGTTCATTTGTCAGCCAATTCAGTTTTTGGATAGGGCGCTCTTCAGTGACCGCTGCCTGAAAAACCTTTGGAAGGTCAGGAATGCTAATTGTGGCCCCCCATTGGGACATCAAATCTCTTCCCCACAGGGGTGCATCAAAATCCAAAACGAAAGGGCGTAAGTAGCTAATTGCCCTTTCGGCCCTTCAATTGTCACTGTTTTCTTTGACTGTTTGGCCAATTGCAAACCTCCAATACCGTTTACGTGTTTGACTGTGTCTTGCAATTCCCAATGTGATGGCCACGAACTTTTCGGGACGATCGTCACATCAGCGGCTGTGTCTCAGACCCCTTCAAGGGGTTTGGATTCCCCACCCACGGAGATCTTACAGTAATCTTTTGGCCTGTTGGAGCCTATCTTTTTTACCACAGCGACAGTGGTGTCTTTGTCACTTTCTCTTTCGCCATTCTCTGTGGCACTGTCTTCTGGACTCGCTTTTACTGCAAGCCCTTGCATGGAAGGGATGGCTTGGGCAGTTATTTGCCCCTTTGGTAAAAAGGTGGGTGGGTTTGCACTGTGCAGCCACACAACAAATCGCTCTGGGTCAGTTGTCATCGTCCTAGGGGTGATCTGTATGTCTGTGGGGGTGAACTTACAGTCTCCAATGACAATGAGTTTCGTCTCCACCAAGGGCCACGTGCCAGGTTCCTTTGAGACCACGACTGTTTGCCACTGATTGTCCCGCAGGTGAAGAGGCTCCACCAACTGAAGCCTAAAGGGCTCATACCTGTCGGTC